>CM029561.1:17577964-17753323 GCA_017309665.1 Coelopa frigida | reverse complement strand
ATGGCCACAATCTGCTTGGGAACTTTAAATCGCTCTAGAAGATAAACACGTGGAGAAGACCCCTTAAAATTGCACAGCAAAAATTTCAAAATTTTGATTTTTTTGAAATTATCAAGTAATTTTAAAAAATTTCTCATTTCTAAATATTAGTCGGAATGGAATAATCCAGAAGATAATTCAAGTTCTGGCGTCCCTCTTTCATTATTGCGCCGGTTGTTCCTTGTAGCACTTCTGGGAGGGCCACAATCTGCTTGGGAACCTTTAAATCGCTCTAGAAGCTAAACGCGTGGAGGTAGACCCCTTAAATTGCACAGCAAAATTTTGATTTTTCCGAAAATATCATGTAATTTTAAAAAATTTCTCATTTCTAAAATATTGGTCGGAATGGAATAAATCAGAAGATAATTCAAGTTCTGGCGTCCCTCTTTCATTATTGCCTCTGGTTGTTCTTCTAGCACTTCTGGGAGGGCCACAATCTGCTTGGGAACCTTTAATCGCTCTAGAAGATAAACGCGTGGAGATAGACCCCTAAGTTGCACAGCAAAAATTTCAAAGTTTGATTTTCCGAAAATATCATGTAATTTTATAAAATTCTCCGAAAATATCATGAACTTTAAAAAATTTTTATTTCTAAAATATTGGTCGGAATGGAATAAATCCAGAAGATAATCAAGTTCTGGCGTCCCTCTTTCATTATTGCGACGGTTATTCCTTCTAGCACTTCTGGGAGGGCCACAAACTGCTTGGGAAACCTTTAAATCGCTCTAGAAGCTAAACGCGTGGAGATAGACCCTTAAAGTTGCACAGCAAAATTTCAAAATTTTGATTTTCGAAATATCATGTAATTTTAAAAAATTTCTCATTTCTAAAATATTAGTCGGAATGGAATAAATCCAGAAGATAATTCAAGTTCTGGCGTCCCTCTTTCATTATTGCCCGTTGTTCCTTCTAGCACTTCTGGGAGGGCCACATCTGCTTGGGAACCTTTAAATCGCTCTAGAAGCTAAACGCGTGGAGATAGACCCCTAAAGTTGCACAGCAAAAATTTCAAAAATTTCAAAATTTTGATTTTTCCGAAAATATCATAATTTAAAAAATTTTCATTTCTAAAATATTAGTCGGAATGGAATAAATCCAGAAGATAATTCAAGTTCTGGCGTCCCTCTTTCATTATTGCCCCGGTGTTCCTTCTAGCACTTCTGGGAGGGCCACAATCTGCTTGGGAACCTTTAAATCGCTCTAGAAGCTAAACGCGTGGAGATAGACCCCTTAAAGTTGCACAGCAAAAATTTCAAAATTTTGATTTTCGAAAATATCATGTAATTTTAAAAAATTTCTCATTTCTAAAATATTAGTCGGAATGGAATAAATCCAGAAGATAATTCAAGTTCTGGCGTCCCTCTTTCATTATTGCGCCCGTTGTTCCTTCTAGTACTTCTGGAGGGCCACAATCTGCTTGGGAACCTTTAAATCGCTCTAGAAGCTAAACGCGTGGAGATAGACCCCTTAAAGTTGCACAGCAAAAATTTCAAAATTTTGATTTTTTCGAAATTATCATAGTAATTTTAAAAAATTTCTCATTTCTAAAATAGTAGTCGGAATGGAATAAATCCAGAAGATAATTCAAGTTCTGGCGTCCCTCTTTCATTATTGGCCCTGTTGTTCCTTCTAGTACTTCTGGGAGGGCCACAATCTGCTTGGGAACCTTTAAATCGCTCTAGAAGCTAAACGCGTGGAGATAGACCCCTTAAAGTTGCACAGCAAAAATTTCAAAATTTTGATTTTTTTGAAATTATCAAGTAATTTTAAAAAATTTCTCATTTCTAAACTATTAGTCGGAATGGAATAAATCTAGAAGATAATACAAGTTTTGGCGTCCCTCTTTCATTATTGCCCTGATAGTTCGTTCTGGCACTTCTGGGAGAGCCACAATCTGCTTGGGAACCTTTAAATCGCTCTAGAAGCTAAACGTGTGGAGATAGACCCCTTAAAGTTGCACAGTAAAAGTTTCAAAATTTTGATTTTTTTGAAATTATCCTGCCATTTTAAAAAATTTCTCATTTCTAAAATATTAGTCGGAATGGAATAAATCCAGAAGATAATTCAAGTTCTGGCGTCCCTCTTTCATTATTGCCCTAGTTGTTCCTTCTAGTACTTCTGGGATGGCCACAATCTGCTTGGGAACCTTTAAATCGCTCTAGAAGATAAACGCGTGGAGATAGAAAGTTGCACAGCAAAAATTTCAAAATTTTGATTTTTTTGAAATTATATAGTAATTTTAAAAAATTCCTCATTTCTAAACTACTAGTCGGAATGGAATAAATCCAGAAGATAATTCAAGTTCTGGCGTCCCTCTTTCATTATTGCCCTGGTTGTTCCTTCTGACACTTCTGGGAGGGCCACAATCTGCTTGGTAACCTTTAAATCGCTCTAGAAGCTAAACGCGTGGAGAAAGACCCCTTAAAGTTGCACAGCAAAAATTTCAAAATTTTGATTTTTCCGAAAATATCAAGTAATTTTAAAAAATGTCTCATTTCTAAAATATAAGTCGGAATGGAATAAATCCAGAAGATAATTCAAGTTCTGGCGTCCCTCTTTCATTATTGCCCTAGTTGTTCCTTCTAGTACTTATGGGATGGCCACAATCTGCTTGGGAACCTTTAAATCGCTCTAGAAGATAAACGCGTGGAGATAGACCCCTTAAAATTGCACAGCAAAAATTTCAAAATTTTGATTTTTTGAAATTATATAGTAATTTTAAAAAATTCTCATTTCTAAACTACTAGTCGGAATGGAAAAATCCAGAAGATAATTCAAGTTCTGGCGTCCCTCTTTCATTATTGCCCCTGGTTGTTCCTTCTGACACTTCTGGGAGGCCACAATCTGCTTGGGAACCTTTAAATCGCTCTAGAAGCTAAACGCGTGGAGATAGACCCCTTAAAGTTGCACAGCAAAAATTTCAAAATTTAGATTTTTTCCGAAAATATCAAGTAATTTTAAAAATTTCTCATTTCTAAAATATTAGTCGGAATGGAATAAATCCAGAAGATAATGCAAGTTCTGGCGTCCCTCTTTCATTATTGCGCCCGTTGTTCCTTCTAGCACTTCTTGGAGGGCCACAATCTGCTTGGACACCTTCAAATCGCTCTAGAAGCTAAACGCGTGGAGATAGACCCCTTAAAGTTGCACAGCAAAAGTTTTGAAATTAGTTTCCGAAAATATCATGTAATTTTAAAAATTTCTCATTTCTAAAATAGTAGTCGGAATGGAATAAATCCAGAAGATAATGCAAGTTCTGGCGTCCCTCTTCATTATTGCGCCGGTGTTCCTTCTAGCACTTCTTGGAGGGCCACAATCTGCTTGGACACCTTCAAATCGCTCTAGAAGCTAAACGCGTGGAGATAGACCCCTTAAAGTTGCACAGCAAAAATTTCAAAATTTTGATTTTCCGAAAATATCATGTAATTTAATAAATAAATTTAATCATTTCTAAAATATTAGTCGGAATGGAAATAAATCCAGAAGATAATGCAAGTTCTGGCGTCCCTCTTTCATTATTGCGCCTGGTTGTTCCTTCTAGCACTTCTGGGAGGGCCACAATCTGCTTGGAAACCTTTAAATCGCTCTAGAAGCTAAACGCGTGGAGATAGACCCCTTAAAGTTGCACAGCAAAAAGTTCAAATTTGATTTTTCCGAAAATATCATGTAATTTTAAAAAATTTCTCATTTCTAAAATATTAGTCGGAATGGAATAAATCTAGAAGATAATTCAAGTTCTGGCGTCCCTCTTTCATTATTGCGCCTGGTTGTTCTTCTAGCACTTCTGGGAGGGCCACAATCTGCTTGGGAACCTTCAAATCGCTCTAGAAGCTAAACGCGTGGAGATAGACCCCTTAAAGTTGCACAGCAAAAGTTTGAAAATTTAGATTTTCCGAAAATATCATGTAATTTTATAAAATTTCTCATTTCTAAAATAGTAGTCGGAATGGAATAAATCCAGAAGATAATGAAATTCTGGCGTCCCTCTTTCATTATTGCGCCCGTTGTTCCTTCTACCACTTCTGGGAGGGCCACAATCTGCTTGAGAACCTTTAAATCGATCTAGAAGCTAAACGCGAGGAGGTAGACCCCTTCAAGTTGCACAGCAAAAATTTCAAAATTTTGATTTTTCTGAAAATATCATGCAGTTTTAAAAAATTTCTCATTTCTAAAATAGTAGTCGGAATGGAATAAATCCAGAAGATAATGCAAGTTCTGGCGTCCCTCTTTCATTATTGCGCCGGTTGTTGCTTCTAGCACTTCTGGGAGGGCCACAATATGCTTAGGAAATCGCCTTTAAATCGCTCTAGAAGCTAAACGCGTGGAGGTAGACCCCTTAAAGTTGCACAGCAAAAGTTTTGATTTTTCCGAAAATACCATGTAATTTAAAAAAATTTTTATTTCTAAAATATTGGTCGGAATGAAATAAATCCAGAAGATAATGCAAGTTCTGGCGGCCCTCTTTCATTATTGCCCTGGTTGTTCCTTCTGACACTTCTGGGAGGGCCACAATCTGCTTGGGAACCTTTAAATCGCTCTAGAAGCTAAACGCGTGGAGATAGACCCCTTAAAGTTGCACAGCAAAAATTTCAAAATTTTAATTTTTCCGAAAATATGAAGTAATTTTAAAAAATGTCTCATTTCTAAAATATTAGTCGGAATGAAATAAATCTAGAAGATAATTCAAGTTCTGGCGTCCCTCTTTCATTATTGCGCCCGTTGTTCCTTCTAGCACTTCTTGGAGGGCCACAATCTGCTTGGACACCTTCAAATCGCTCTAGAAGCTAAACGCGTGGAGATAGACCCCTTAAAGTTGCACAGCAAAAGTTTGAAAATTTAGATTTTCCGAAAATATCATGTAATTTTATAAAATTTCTCATTTCTAAAATAGTAGTCGGAATGGAATAAATCCAGAAGATAATGAAATTCTGGCGTCCCTCTTTCATTATTGCGCCCGTTGTTCCTTCTAGCACTTCTGGGAGGGCCACAATCTGCTTGAGAACCTTTAAATCGATCTAGAAGCTAAACGCGTGGAGGTAGACCCCTTCAAGTTGCACAGCAAAAATTTCAAAATTTTGATTTTTCTGAAAATATCATGCAGTTTTAAAAAATTTCTCATTTCTAAAATAGTAGTCGGAATGGAATAAATCCAGAAGATAATGCAAGTTCTGGCGTCCCACTTTCATTATTGCGCCGGTTGTTGCTTCTAGCACTTCTGGGAGGGCCACAATATGCTTAGGAAATCGCCTTTAAATCGCTCTAGAAGCTAAACGCGTGGAGGTAGACCCCTTAAAGTTGCACAGCAAAAGTTTTGATTTTTCCGAAAATATCATGTAATTTTAAAAAATTTTTATTTCTAAAATATTGGTCGGAATGAAATAAATCCAGAAGATAATGCAAGTTCTGGCGTCCCTCTTTCATTATTGCGACGGTTATTCCTTCTAGCACTTCTGGGAGGGCCACAAACTGCTTGGGAACCTTTAAATCGCTCTAGAAGCTAAACGCGTGGAGATAGACCCCTTAAAGTTGCACAGCAAAAATTTCAAAATTTTGATTTTTCGGAAAATATCATGTAATTTTAAAAAATTTCTCATTTCTAAAATAGTAGTCGGAATGGAATAAATCCAGAAGATAATTCAAGTTCTGGCGTCCCTCTTTCATTATTGCGCCCGTTGTTCCTTCTAGCACTTCTGGAAGGGCCACAATCTGCTTGGAAACCTTTAAATCGCTCTAGAAGCTAAACGCGTGGAGATAGACCCCTTAAAGTTGCACAGCAAAAATTTCAAAATTTTGATTTTTCCGAAAATATCATGTAGTTTTAAAAAATTTCTCATTTCTAAAATAGTAGTCGGAATGGAATAAATCCAGAAGATAATGCAAGTTCTGGCGTCCCTCTTCCATTATTGCGCCGGTTGTTGCTTCTAGCACTTCTGGGAGGGCCACAATATGCTTGGGAACCTTTAAATCGCTCTAGAAGCTAAACGCGTGGAGGTAGACCCCTTAAAGTTGCACAGCAAAAATTTTGATTTTTCCGAAAATATCATGTAGTTTTAAAAAATTTCTCATTTCTAAAATATTGGTCGGAATGGAATAAATCTAGAAGATAATTCAAGTTCTGGCGTCCCTCTTTCATTATTGCTCTGGTTGTTCTTTCTAGCACTTCTGGGAGGGCCACAATCTGCTTGGGAACCTTCAAATCGCTCTAGAAGATAAACTCGTGGAGATAGACCCCTTTAAGTTGCACAGCAAAAATTTCAAAATTTTTATTTTCTGAAAATATCATGTAGTTTTAAAAAATTCTCATTTCTAAAATAGTAGTCGGAATGGAATAAATCCAGAAGATAATGCAAGTTCTGGCGTCCCTCTTTCGTTATTGCGCCGGTTGTTCCTTCTAGCACTTCTGGGAGGGCCACAATCTGCTTGAGAAACTTTAAATCGCTCTAGAAGCTAAACGCGTGGAGGTAGACCCCTAAAGTTGCACAGCAAAAATTTCAAAATTTTTATTTTTCTGAAAATATCATGTAGTTTTAAAAAATTTCTCATTTCTAAAATAGTAGTCGGAATGGAATAAATCCAGAAGATAATGCAAGTTCTGGCGTCCCTCTTTCATTATTGCACTGGTTGTTCCTTCTAGTACTTCTGGGAGTACCACAATCTGCTAGGGAACCTTTAAATCGCTCTAGAAGCTAAACGCGTGGAGATAGACCCCTTAAAGTTACATATCAAAAATTCAAAATTTTGATTTTCCGAAAATATTCCGAATTTTAAAAATTTATCATTTCTAAAATATTAGTCGGAATGGAATAAATCCAGAAGATAATTCAAGTTCTGGCGTCCCTCTTTCATTATTGCGCCGGTTGTTCCTTCTAGCACTTCTGGGAGGGCCACAATCTGCTTGGGAACCTTTAAATCGCTCTAGAAGCTAAACGCGTGGAGATAGACCCCTTAAAGTTGCACAGCAAAAATTTCAAAATTTTGATTTTTCCGAAAATATGAAGTAATTTTAAAAAATGTCTCATTTCTAAAATATTAGTCGGAATGGAATAAATCCAGAAGATAATTCAAGTGTTGGCGTCCCTCTTTCATTATTGCACTGGTTGTTCTCATTTCTAAAATATTAGTCGGAATGGAATAAATCCAGAAGATAATTCAAGTTTTGGCGTCCCTCTTTCATTATTGCCCTGGTTGTTCCTTCTGACACTTCTGGGAGGGCCACAATCTGCTTGGGAACCTTTAAATCGCTCTAGAAGATAAACGCGTGGAGAAAGACCCCTTAAAATTGCACAGCAAAAATTTCAAAATTTTGATTTTTTTGAAATTATATAGTAATTTTAAAAAATTCCTCATTTCTAAACTACTAGTCGGAATGGAATAAATCCAGAAGATAATTCAAGTTCTGGCGTCCCTCTTTCATTATTGCGCCCGTTGTTCCTTCTAGCACTTCTGGGAGGGCCACAATCTGCTTGAGAACCTTTAAATCGCTCTAGAAGATAAACGTGTGGAGATAGACTCCTTAAAATTGCACAGCAAAAATTTCAAAATTTTGATTTTTCGGAAAATATCATGCAGTTTTAAAAAATTTCTCATTTCTAAAATAGTAGTCGGAATGGAATAAATCCAGAAGATAATTCAAGTTCTGGCGTCCCTCTTTCATTATTGCGCCCGTTGTTCCTTCTAGCACTTCTGGAAGGGCCACAATCTGCTTGGAAACCTTTAAATCGCTCTAGAAGCTAAACGCGTGGAGGTAGACCCCTTAAAGTTGCACAGCAAAAATTTTGATTTTTCCGAAAATATCATGTAATTTTATAAAATTTCTCCGAAAATATCATGCAACTTTAAAAAATTTTTATTTCTAAAATATTGGTCGGAATGAAATAAATCCAGAAGACAATGCAAGTTCTGGCGTCCCTCTTTCATTATTGCGACGGTTATTCCTTCTAGCACTTCTGGGAGGGCCACAAACTGCTTGGGAACCTTTAAATCGCTCTAGAAGCTAAACGCGTGGAGATAGACCCCTTAAAGTTGCACAGCAAAAATTTCAAAATTTTGATTTTTCGGAAAATATCATGTAATTTTAAAAAATTTCTCATTTCTAAAATAGTAGTCGGAATGGAATAAATCCAGAAGATAATGCAAGTTCTGGCGTCCCTCTTTCATTATTGCGCCCGTTGTTCCTTCTAGCACTTCTGGAAGGGCCACAATCTGCTTGGAAACCTTTAAATCGCTCTAGAAGCTAAACGCGTGGAGATAGACCCCTTAAAGTTGCACAGCAAAAATTTCAAAATTTTGATTTTTCCGAAAATATCATGTAATTTTAAAAAATTTCTTATTTCTAAACTATTGGTCGGAATGGAATAAATCTAGAAGATAATTCAAGTTCTGGCGTCCCTCTTTCATTATTGCTCTGGTTGTTCTTTCTAGCACTTCTGGGAGGGCCACAATCTGCTTGGGAACCTTCAAATCGCTCTAGAAGATAAACTCGTGGAGATAGACCCCTTTAAGTTGCACAGCAAAAATTTCAAAATTTTTATTTTTCTGAAAATATCATGTAGTTTTAAAAAATTTCTCATTTCTAAAATAGTAGTCGGAATGGAATAAATCCAGAAGATAATGCAAGTTCTGGCGTCCCTCTTTCGTTATTGCGCCGGTTGTTCCTTCTAGCACTTCTGGGAGGGCCACAATCTGCTTGAGAAACTTTAAATCGCTCTAGAAGCTAAACGCGTGGAGGTAGACCCCTAAAGTTGCACAGCAAAAATTTCAAAATTTTTATTTTTCTGAAAATATCATGTAGTTTTAAAAAATTTCTCATTTCTAAAATAGTAGTCGGAATGGAATAAATCCAGAAGATAATGCAAGTTCTGGCGTCCCTCTTTCATTATTGCACTGGTTGTTCCTTCTAGTACTTCTGGGAGTACCACAATCTGCTAGGGAACCTTTAAATCGCTCTAGAAGCTAAACGCGTGGAGATAGACCCCTTAAAGTTACATATCAAAAATTTCAAAATTTTGATTTTCCGAAAATATTCCGAAATTTTAAAAAATTTATCATTTCTAAAATATTAGTCGGAATGGAATAAATCCAGAAGATAATTCAAGTTCTGGCGTCCCTCTTTCATTATTGCGCCGGTTGTTCCTTCTAGCACTTCTGGGAGGGCCACAATCTGCTTGGGAACCTTCAAATCGCTCTAGAAGCTAAACGCGTGGAGATAGACCCCTTAAAGTTGCACAGCAAAAATTTCAAAATTTTGATTTTTCCGAAAATATGAAGTAATTTTAAAAAATGTCTCATTTCTAAAATATTAGTCGGAATGGAATAAATCCAGAAGATAATTCAAGTGTTGGCGTCCCTCTTTCATTATTGCACTGGTTGTTCCTTCTAGTACTTCTGGGAGTACCACAATCTGCTAGGGAACCTTTAAATCGCTCTAGAAGCTAAACGCGTGGAGATAGACCCCTTAAAGTTACATATCAAAAATTTCAAAATTTTGATTTTCCGAAAATATTCCGAAATTTTAAAAAATTTATCATTTCTAAAATATTAGTCGGAATGGAATAAATCCAGAAGATAATTCAAGTTCTGGCGTCCCTCTTTCATTATTGCGCCGGCTGTTCCTTCTAGCACTTCTGGGATGGCCACAATCTGCTTGGGAACCTTCAAATCGCTCTAGAAGCTAAACGCGTGGAGATAGACCCCTTAAAGTTGCACAGCAAAAATTTCAAAATTTTGATTTTCCGAAAATGTCATGTCATTTTATAAAATTTCTCCGAAAATATCATGCAACGTTAAAAAATTTTCATTTCTAAAATATTGGTCGGAATGAAATAAATCCAGAAGATAATTCAAGTTCTGGCGTCCCTCTTTCATTATTGCCCTGGTTGTTCCTTATAGCACTTCTGGGAGGGCTACAATCTGCTTGGGAACCTTTAAATCGCTCTAGAAGCTAAACGCGTGGAGATAGACCCCTTAAAGTTGCACAGCAAAAATTTCAAAATTTTGATTTTTCCGAAAATATCATTTAATTTTAAAAAATTTCTCCGAAAATATCATGCAACTTTAAAAAATTTTCATTTCTAAAATATTGGTCGGAATGAAATAAATCTAGAAGATAATTCAAGTTCTGGCGTCCCTCTTTCATTATTGCGCCGGTTGTTCCTTCTAGCACTTCTGGAGGGCCACAATCTGCTTGGGAACCTTTAAATCGCTCTAGAAGCTAAACGCGTGGAGATACCCCTTAAAGTTGCACAGCAAAAATTTCAAAAGTTTGAATTTTCCGAAAATATCAAGTAATTTTATAAAATTTCTCCGAAAATATCATGCAACTTTAAAAAATTTTCATTTCTAAAATATTGGTCGGAATGAAATAAATCCAGAAGATAATTCAAGTTCTGGCGTCCCTCTTTCATTATTGCGCCGGTTGTTCCTTCTAGCACTTCTGGGAGGGCCACAATCTGCTTGGGAACCTTCAAATCGCTCTAGAAGCTAAACGCGTGGAGATAGACCCCTTAAAGTTGCACAGCAAAAATTTCAAAATTTTGATTTTCCGAAAATATCATGTAATTTTAAAAAATCTTTCATTTCTAAAATATTAGTCGGAATGGAATAAATCCAGAAGATAATGCATGTTCTGGCGTCCCTCTTTCATTATTAAGCCCGTTGTTCCTTCTAGCACTTCTGGAAGGGCCACAATCTGCTTGGGAACCTTTAAATCGCTCTAGAAGCTAAACGCGTGGAGATAAACCCCTGAAAGTTGCATAGCAAAAATTTTGATTTTTCCGAAAATATCATGTAATTACCGTCAACCATTTTTTATTAGCATTGTCTACTCTAAAACGAAACCAAAAATCCTTCAATAGCAAAAAATAACAGATTTATTTTAAAAAATGAAGAAGTATAGATTTTATTTTGGGTCAAAATCTTTTTTGTTGTTTTCTCTGGAGTTACTTTCTGTTTATTTTTAATTTATGAGCAATGAAGTCGCTTGCACTATGATAAACGTCAACAATCTGATAAACGTAAACACTGGCGGTTTTTATTAGTTGACATTATCCCGAGTGTACTGTACTCCCATTTCGGAATATGTGAGGCAGATAATTCATCCACATATCTCCGTTGTAGACCATCGGGGAGGGCCACAATGGGTCAGAGCATATTTCTCCTTCCATTCGGTCAATCAATCTGGTGCATTAGAAATTTTTCCATCCTATTTACAGGAGGTACAGGTTTATCAGCGTCGTGAAGGATATCAGGTACATCTACGGTAAACTGGTTAAAATCTTTTAAAGGTAGGCCCTGCGACGGGAGCGACCTGTGATAAGGCTCATTTTATATGAGAACTAGTTACAATTAAAAACTTATCGATATATTTGGTAAACAAAAAACGAATTTCTAAATAGGATCTAAATTTGATCAATATTTAAAGAAAAGTTCACATTTTTATAATTATTTTACAACTGAGCCAAATTTATGAGTTGGTTTAAAACAAACGGTTTAATTAATTGTCATTGAAAATAATAAATAAATTTCATTGATATATCTTTCCCAATCATTGAACTCACGGCTCAATTAATTAAAAGAGTGATTATGTTTTGTTTGCTAAGATGGATATTTTATAAATTGGACGGTTACGAATGGCATTATGAATGATTATAATAAGATTAATATTAGCATTGATCGAATTCGAATTATATAAAATTCCTAAGCGCTTCGCATTAAGGTGTTTCCAAAGAATTATATATTTTATTCAATATTTTTAAATGTTGTATAGTATTCGTAAGACTTGCTTAGCTTTATATACTTGTGTTAAGCTTTCTGAGCCTTAACCTTTATTCCACAACCACAAAATAAAATTTGAACAATCTCCGTGCAGATCCCTGGAGCCCAGTCGCCCAGTCGAGCCGATAAGTTCCACTGGGCAACGGCAGGGGTATGTTTGTGTCCGTCAGTCCCATATTATTAATTTGGAAAAATTTCTGCAAACACAGTAATTCAATAATTCATATAAACTAGAGAGTCGTTATTTACATCTGTCCACGGACAGGTTTGGTTCGCATTACTGAAAGGCTTCATGATGTCGATGACAACCCTTTCGAAGGATTGTCGGTACTTGTTTCCAGAGAGTAGCTAACACAAGTCAAATTCAATACTGTAGAGGAACGGTTTATAGCCATTACTTCGTTTCCAGAATTGAAGTTTCACCTAACGACAGTATAACTGAAAACTTCTGAAGTCAAGTACATCAAACCTACCGTCATAGCATTGATAGGCAGCTTATATATTTCTAAACATACAGAAAGTTCGGAATAATCTCGACGAACAGCTTTCAGGCGACATGTTGAGAAGTTTCCGTAACTTTTGTCAATAACTATGCACTCTATGTTGGTCCACTTAGTTAAAGCAGATATCTGAAATCGAATACAGGACACAAATACTCATTTGAAAAAATTGAATTTGAAATGTACTCACATTATAAAATCGACCTGCTATGAAAAGTGATAACCAAATCCATATGGGAAAGCTACTTAAATATATTTCTATAACAGAGTGATAACGTGTTCATAAAAATAACATCCTCAAGAAATCACTAGAACGTTTTTTAATGAAGGCCTCTCACCAACTGCCCATCGCTTCAGACATTATACAGAATATCAGTGTCCGATGATATCCATACTATACTAAATTCATATTTAATACGCTACTGCAAAATCATCAATCAAATTCATTCAATTTTGATTAATGGTTTTTATAGTGAAAATAGAAGCCATATATAGAGGCTAATTGTCGTACAAAATATTTGCTGTTTATTTATTTGCAAATTCTAAATATTACTCCCAATTATATACCTAATTTTAAATCTAACAATTAATCCAATATTTGAATATTTAGTCAGACATATTAATATCATCTCTCATGCGAAAAATAAAAGAAATCGTTGATGAAATAACTGGTAAAAATCAAAAGGTTTTAGAAGATACGTTTTGATAACGTCGTGATTATGAATACCGTCTAAGGGTTTATTATATATTATATAAATACCATCCATGATAAATGCCTGATAAATGAGGATTGGAGGCTTTCCTCTGTAATACCTTGGACGTAACATTAAAAAAATAAAACCCGTAGAATATCTGCAAGCAACTAGCGGCAATAAGGGGCAACCCAAGAAAAGCTTTCCGGTCAAACCATAAGCTGCCTAAAGTGTAAGGATTTGTCGGCGACAATGGATGCAGAGGAAGAGCTTTGGTCAGGTCTGTTGGAAATCCGGTGCCGGCTCCAACTGTTATACGCGGCGAGAACGGGCGCGAATTCGCCGGTCAAAGAGAGCGAGGAAGAGAGAGAAAAAGTGTTAATGCTTTTGGGGAAAATTAAGAGAGCACTATGCGAGCTCATATCGGGGATCCGCAATTATCGTCGGAGAACGATTCGCTCCATCCCGGGTGACATTTAATCGCTAGGGTTCTCTCGGCGACGTTGGCGGTCTCGCAGGACATTTAGATTGGGATTTCTCTCGTGGAGCTGTAGAATAGTGGTGAAAAATATTTTGAAAACAGGTAAAAAGAAATGTGAAAATTATATAAAACTGTGAAGACTGAAAAATCTGATTCGAATCGTTGGAACTCGAACGCATGGTTCGAGATTCTACAGGCGAAATTGCGTGTCTGTATATGAGTGTGAGTGAGCATGCTAGTGTATGAGATGGCCAAATTGTTGTTGTATTGCAAAAACAAACAAACAGACACCGAAAAGTCTCGGTGCATACTTTCGGGCACGAGCCCAGGTCGCGCCTCCCGAACTCTCTTTCCCGGCTCCACCTCAGCCCGATTGCTAGGAATTTACGCAGCACCGGGAGGGGTCGGTAGGGGGCCCTCGTGATCGATTTTTCGCTCTCTCTCTTTCTCTGGCGACGGTGTCGTGTGTCTCATGTGCCCGGCAACATATGTCGTGCAAGCTCCGCCGAACCGAACCAAACAGAGCCTCTCTGCGAGCTGCTGCTCTCCAGGTTCGGTTCTGTCGCCTCTGTCTCTGTCTCTGGCTCCTCCGAGTGTTGTCGCGTGCGGGAGAGAGATTTGTTTTGCTTTCTTTATGTCATCCTTGTTCTTGTTGTTGCATACATATGTTGGTATTGATGTCGTAGTATTTAAATTAGGACGAAGAAAACAGCTCAAACGATCCAAACCTCTGCACTGGGCTCGGCATCGGCACCGACTCCGACACCCTACACTCAGCATAGATGGCATTGTCCATCCCTCTGAACTGCTGCGAAATTCTCTTGTGCAATTCTAGTTCGAGCAAGACCAGAATAGAAAACTGTTTATTCTGAAAGTATTCCTCATGCAAATGCCGAAGAATTCTCAGAGAAAATATCATATGCATTGTGCGTATAATTTTCCCATAGTCACCAAAAAATTATTCATTAATTCGGAAGAATAAGATTGGGAGAATAAGGTTCTTTGCATCAGTGGAAGCTTCCAGCTGTCCATATATTGATCGATTCTCACCTAAGGATAGATCCTACTGAACTTACCGAACGGATATGAAGAAAATATCTTCCAGAAGTCCACATCGGAGCTCTCAAAAACACAAGCGATTCTCCAGATATTTGAGACCCCACCGAGTATTCGGGGGTCCTAGTGCGGGGGTCCTAAAGTGTGCCCGGTACGCTGATTTCTCGAGCACGTAGACGAAAGTTTTCTCGTTGTACTTTATTACTGTGCTCTAAACAAACATAAACAAAGACAAGCTGCGACGAGACCTGGCGAACGACGACCGGGCGAGCTTTTCTGGATGGATGCCTGAGGAACAGGTGAAAGTCGGTAGGGGGCTGAGAGCGAGTGAGAGAGTTGGAGAGAGTGAGCATGGAGCATTGTTTATGAAAATTAATAAAATCGCGCACTGCACTGGCCAAGAACGAGCCAAACGGCATGTCATATATTTTGTTATGGGAGATGGAAGCTTTCCCGACATCGCGGGAGAGACTGTGTATAACAGTTCTCGTCGCTGATGAGGTTTTGGGGCGCGTGGGGCTGCCCGAGTGTTCGGTGTGGACTAGACTCGGCGCGGAGAAAGTTCGTGGAAATGATTTGCAGCGAACGAACGACCGACCGACCGACCGACCGAACCAAAGAGCGAGCGAACTTTAAAGATGTTCGCTCTCCGGTGCTGGCCGTCAGTTTAGTTAGAGACGTCGTCGTGTCAAGAGCAACTGGGATCCGTTGATGCTGAGCCCAATCCAAAGTGCTTTCAATGAAGTAGTGAGGAAATACTCAAAGTAATAACTAGAATCCAAGAAGGATATCGTAGACATATAAAGAATCAAGAAAAAAAAAATAAAATAACAAAAAAACATAAACATAAATCTCTGTATAAGTACGAAGTTTCAATTCAAAATTCCTTTCAATCTTCCAGCAGACTCGATGGTATTTTGTGAAAGCATTCCATAAGTTCTAAATGAATTTTATCCAGGAGTGAAAGTGTGTGAAAATTTCGAAGAAATACAAATAACAGAGAAAAAGATATAGAAGAAAAACAAAAGAAAAAGTACACGGTTTTTGATTCGCCAAAACTTTGGAAAAAACAACGGAAGTTCGTGTCCTCGTGTCTGCTGCGGAAAAAAGCATCTCTAAATACAGCAGCTCCTGCTCGCCTGACAGGATATCGCGTGGAAACGACGGTAAGTTTTCCCATTGCAATTTCATGCCTATCAAATTGTTATTGTTGTTGCTCCGGACGTGGTCCCCTGGACTGGTTGTGGTTGTTCTGGGGTCAGTCGCTTTGTGGTTCTGCTTGCGGTAGCGGCCACCTGAGGAGGTCCTTTGCAACCCCCCAATTTCGTGTAAGTATAACTATATGTGTTCGTCTTCGGTTGCTTCTCCTCTCCATCAGCTTTCGCTTTCCATGGCTCGGTTTCACTTCCATCTGGTCGTCGCTTTCGTCCTCTCCTTCGTTTTTGCATGTAACGATTTTTGATGGGCACCGTGATCCGTGAAGACCAGAACGCCGCCACCCTCCTCTCCCCTCTCCGCTGTCGACCCGGCGATCCGTCGACCCTGCGCATCCCCCCTCCAGGCATCTCCATCATCCTCCTGGCGTTCACGTGAAGCCAGGCAGCGACGCAGGCACCTTATAAATTCATAATTCAGCTGTTTACATGCTCACGACCTCGCTCGGTGTATGTGAGCGTTCAGCTCGCTCGCTCGTATGTGTGTGCATGTGTATGTATATGTGCATAATGCCGTCTCAGGCAGCCTGGCTGACTGGGGCAGGCGATCGGAGCCGGAGCCGGATGGAGGGCCTAACATTTAATATTCTGATGAAAAGGTATTTTTATTTGGCTCGCATTAGGGCCTGCCTACAAACCGACATCCCTGGATATGCCAGAGTGGGTGTGTGTGTGCGTGCCCAGGTAAGCACTGGAGCCGAGTAAGTGTGTGCATGTGTGTCTAATGCTCGTTTTGTTTGCTTGCTTCTCGGCTCGTCCCTCTCGTTTTCTTCGTATTTTTCTCCTCTCAGAATCCGGATGTTTGGGATGCATCCTTCGAATCGCAAAGACCTGTGCGAGAGCTTTCAATATATTGGAATAAATTGTACTTATCGTCAATGACTTCTTGTGGAATCCTCCGGAAAGATAATCTAGTGAATCCCTCATTCTATTTATTTCTGAACTGAAAAGGAAACTGGATGATTAATTGATTCTTATCATCCAAATCGGTGTGAATTTCAAGATTTTGATTGATTTAATTCGGACTGTATTTAAAGAAGTTCTCAAAATAAAGAAAAGACTGGCGGACTTCTCCATTACTACGTCATTCGAAAAGAAGATGAGATGAAAAAATCATATTATATTCCATAATAATTGGGATAAATGAACTATAGTATTCATGACAAAAACACAAAATAAAACAACATTAAAATGAGAAAGAAAAACAAACCAAAGAATAACAACATTATCAAAATATCAAGCAGAAAGAGATTAGGGACAACACAAACAACTAGGAGTGCGGTCAGAAGTTTTGCTCATCGCATTTGGGCATCGAGTCGAAAGTATATGTGATATAATAATTTAATTCACACACACACCCGCACTTAACCGTCCCAGCACCAGCGTCATCGGGTTCAATCTCGGCGTGGAACCGCAAATGCCGATGGCCCGAGCGATAAGTGATGATAACAAGGGAAGTGGCGATAGCGACGGCAACGTGTTGGTGATGGTGCTCGTTCGAAGACAGAGCTCGAGGCTTCGGGGACGGAGCCGAGGTTGATGGTGTGAATAACGATGCTCTGGGTATTAGGCGATGGTTGTGATGGATGAAACGGCAACCATTTGCGGTGATCGTCTACAATGGACGGGAATTAAAGTCCCGCAACCCCAATGGTCTCGAATGAGGGCCCCCACACGACAGGGGTTCCGCAAGCAACACCAGCAACACCAGCTCGAAACCACAATTCCATTTGTTGTTCTTGTCGTTGGTCCGTTCTGCATAAATGTGGAGCAAGCGGGCCCAGAGTTCCGTAATTCTCCGAAATATCCCTCTCTTTTCCACGCCCTGTCGCTGTGCTATTCTCTTACAACTCTGAGAGACTCTGATACATAGTACTGATAGAGATTGATGTGCGTGAGTGTGATCTGCTGCGAAATGACAACCGAAGTAGTGATTTGACGCCGATCTGAAGCAATTAGTATGGCTATTAGGGATTATACGGGAACTTGCATTGCCATTCGTCACTGTTTCGTTCGTGCAACAGAGCTCACATGCTCGGAGCTGTGTTCAATGCACGCTCGATATCGTGTTGCGGGAAACGCGATGCGATCCGAGGTGACTTGATTTGTTTGTCGACGTTAAATGCGACTGTTTTTCACTTCCCGCTCTATGTTTTCAAGTTGTTGATGTTATTAGTACTGTCATTGTTGTTGTGGATATGTTCAGTAGCATTATTGTGATTTATGTTTCTGCCTCTTTCCACTTGCCACCCTGCTCTATCAACCCACAACACACAAACGCTTCCCCGTCATTACTACGATTACTGAGCTAGTGTGAGCATTTTGTAGGGCGGGAGATGGTACCAGATTGTATAACGTGCACTCAACTTACTAACTAGACTAAATTATTGCTAAACGTAACATCAACTGTTTCATCACACACAATGACAAGCAGAGGTGTTTTATTTGTGGAGAATTTTGTTTTGAGTTGAACTCATCGTGGATACGAAATTATTCTATTGATAGAAAAATGCTCATTAGCCGAATCGAATCCGAATATTTCGGAATTCATCAAGGCTATTACTAGACTAACTGTATCTAGTTATCGAATTTAACTCCATTATTAGAACAATAGAAACCAACAATAGAGACCAAATCGGTTGTGGTTGCTGCCGGTAAATCCATGCAAATCGATTTATTAGCCAGGAATTCGATGAATTCCAATGTCTGCCAGAGGCAAAATGGATAGAGAGAGTGAAAGAGAAGCAGACAGACAGACAGAAATGTTCGCAAGTTCACTGGTTGAAACCTCGGACCACGGGAATGCAATGGTCTGTGAAAATCATCGACGACGCTCACAATGCTGCCAGATTAATCCAATTAATTTGCCGCTTTGTGTGAATTCCTTGATTTTCGCAACGGGCAACAACAATCCAATGGTCGCACCCACGAGCTGCACGAACTCTCCGGTCATTCGCCCACCGCCCGGCGTTATCACGCGCTCTCAAATTCTCTCGATCGATGCGCGCTGCGTTCCGGTCCGCTGCGGTCTCCGGTCCACGCTGTGGCACCTCGTGGTCGTTGCTGGAAGTGGGGAGGGGCGGCGGACGAGGTGAGGTGATCCTGGGAGTTGTTCGTCATTGCTCGATGTGTTGTAAATTTCAATTGAATTACCGTCACTAGTGCGAGAGTGCGACTCCGATTCGCAGTTTGTGTTCTCTGTCCCTTTGTCTGTGTGTCTGTCTGTCTGTCCTTCCGTCCGCTTGTCTGTCCGCCCATCAGTCTGTCTGTACGCTGGGTGTTTCCTCCCGTTGATTTGCCATGAATGCGACAGTTATGCCGTGTCACAGACACAATGATATTTTCGAGCTGATATTCAGACATATAGCAGACTGTAGAAAACACAGTCATATGACTATGCAGACATTCACATATGTAAATATATGAATACACAATTTATTCCATCTCCCGTGGAACATTTAGCTATGGCCGAGTTTTTCCCGGAAGTTTAGCCATTTTGTCCATTGTTCATATTTAATTTTGTAATTTATCTTCCGATTCATTTCAGTATTCATTACAGCAAATTACTGTAAATGAATGCTTGGTAAAATATGCAGGAATGATGACTAATATAAGGATGAAAGAAGAAATGCATAGAAGAAAATACGATATTTAAAGATTAGTATCAATTTGTTGAATGACACAAATTAAAGATTCATAAAGCCAACCTTACTTTTGAATTCCCATCGTACGATACTTTATGTTCTATTCTAGAGTAAAATCCATGAAGTTAATTTTAAGATTTTTAAAGTTAATTTTTATAAATCAATCCCATATCGTTTGATTATAATTAGCATTAGAGCTTCGTTTAGGTGGCCAGAAGGGTTCTGAGTGGACACAAGACAGACATATTCCTACTAATACCGACGACTTCGGAAAAAATTCTGTGAAAAGGACTAGTACATCAATTAGATTTTTTCCGTAATCAGAGTGTCGGGGCGAACGGAACTAGTGAAAAGGAGAGAAATAGAGGAAGCGGTGTGAGAGGGAGGTTTATCGCCCACCCCCGTGGGCAGGGGGTGGGAAGAGCGCCAAGAGACTGCGGCCGAATGCCATTCACTGCAATGTCCACCGACCGGGTTGTGAGTGTGTGAAGCAGTGGACCGTTATCCATCCGACGTGTTCACGGAGCTGGTCGGAGCTGGAGCGCTGAGGAAATCCAAATCGATTTCGTGATTAATTTTTCCAAGCTGCACTTTGACGGGATGAGGGAACGAACGAACAAAGGCATGAAATTAATTTATTATCTCATGCAAGAGCTTGGAATCCAGTGGGGATATTTAAATTAATGATCTTATTGTGCTGAAATGTTTATCGTCTGTCCTCACATGAATATTCATTCAATTGCAGGAATATCTGTGCTCATAATTCCAGCAATTTCCTCCGCATTCTATCCTAAGCTTCTCTCGCTCCTCTACAATTGTTCTCCACATTCAGTTCTCGGAAAGCCAAATCCCACCACGCCATGGAACCTTTCCATTTGCTATTTGAAAGGAACTTTCTCCGGTCTCGCAGGACCCGGACTCATCATAGACCGACTCGACTACGGCCGAGTTACTCGGCTGACAGCAACGAAAGCCGAACGAATCCTCCGAGGCCTTCGTCGTAGTTCTGTTAGTGTTCCATCGTCTTGGGTTTGGTCACGTTCTACTCCTCTCGTTCCCTCTCCTGAGCCATTGATTTTCTGAAAGGGCGACGAGTGAAGGAGAGTGAAGGAGAAACAAGGATGCGGTCTTTAAGAAGTAGGAGAGAAAAGGCGAAAGATGGTTTACCATGGGACTCCAAATATCGCGTCTTGGCGACCCTGGACAAATGTACGAGCCCGACCTGTGGCAACCGCGGCGACACTCGAGATCCCGTGACTCAATTCGGTGGATCCAGCACCACCCATCGTCAAATGGGAGGACGGCAATGAGCACGCGAAGGAGCCTCGGGGGGGATTTCGCGAAACCGCATTTTCAACAGCTCTTCACTTCCGGTCGCCGGGCGTGGGGAGGGATCCGAAAACGAAATCAAAATAAACAAAACGACTCCTCCAACTGTCATGCTTCTCTCTCTCGACACGTTGAATAATTCGCTCTCTGCTCCTCCACCTCTTGGTGTTCTTGGCCCGGTTTTTGTTATTGTTCTTCTTTTTGTTACGGATTTTCTCCACATTCATTTCATTTCAGTTGCATTTTTTATTTTGTCAAGAGATATGAAACGGTGTTTATTTATTTATTCATTCTCTCCGTTTCGTTGTCATTGTTTTGTGTTGTTTTTATTTTTATTGTTTTTGTTATTGTTGGAGAGAAAATGCCAAATGTTTGAAATTTTTATTTATTTAAATTCATCGCAGTTGCTTCCATTGTGTTCGTTGTAAGGACTCTATTATTCAAGGACACCGAAATAATATATAGCGAAAAATTTCATTTGTTTCCTCGAAGATGTCGATTTTATAGTTGTTGTACTTGATATTGTTGTTGTTGCCAATGTTATTGTTGTTGTTGATGCACAACATGAACAACCTTTGACAAACCTTCGGTACCAAGGTTTCGCCTGACTTATTTTTCGTTCTGGCTCACAAGAGAAAATTCATTTGTAATAATCCTGAATACTTTTACAACTTCCTGACTTATGAAGCTGACAATTATTAACAACAAACACCGAATGATATTTTGGGACTGGGCCAAGACAGAAACTTGGAAGAAATTTAAGCTATCCGATGAAATTGCAAAAGGTCTTTAAGTGACGAGCTCCGAAGCGGAGTTGGAAGAACAATCGAAGCAAGGAAAATATATCTCTTTATACATACTACATAAGTAAATATTTATTCGCTATTTCCAAACATCAAATCCTCGATGGAGAGAGCAAAGCCATAACTCCCGACCGCCCCAAACGCTGCTCTCCTCCGGCGGAACCTGCGGGAAATAAATTCTCGGAAGGAAACTCGTAATTGAAACCTCTTAATCTCCCCAAGCAAAACAAACAACACGCTATAGGCCTCCCACCGCACCCCCGGGGAGGTCCAATATCAAGGTTGTCACCTCTGGTCATGCGAGGATAGACACACACACCGACATAACACAAAAAAAAAACTCTCACACTCACTCATACTCACTTAAGCATGACCTTTCAAGATGTGATGCTCCTCAGCTGATCATTTCCATCGCTCACGGAGCTCCGGCTTCCTCTCATCCCAGCCCCCGAGACCAAGGTCCATATCTCAGAGCTGGAACCCTGATGGAGGGGCGTCAGAGAAGAATAAGAAGAAGTGGACGAGGAGGAGAACGAGGAAAATGCGACAGAGAAATGCGAATTAATTTTTCGTGGTTGCCAAATTGTAACAGCGAATGTTTTATTTATGACAAATGGCGGCTACACTGGCTGAGTGGCAGGCGAATGGGCGAGGGGGAGAGGAAAGTGAGAGGGTGGGTGGAGAAAGTGAGAGGGGGTTGGTATTGTTCTGGGCCAAGAGGTGACGAGGGCCGAGGTGCAGGGTTTCAGGGGCTCGGCTGGCGAACAATTCATTGGCGAACGTCGGAGAACGGTTGACAGATGTTGTTCGTATTGTTGTTATTCTGCTGTTGTTGTTATTATTGTTGGCAACAGATCATAAATGTTGTCGAAGACCAACACACACTCTCCCACCTATACCACCGATTCATAGAGTGACATAATGCGGAGGACGCACACAATCACAGAGACAACGGAAGGCAGCAGGATTTCGGGAAGGCCGGAGGCGGGCCCTTGGAGAAGGCCGACGATGGATGCGGGTTGGCGGCAGAGGAGGGCGAAGAGATGGGTGGGCTAGTGTAGGATGTTGAGGGTTATTATTCCGCAACATAATAACAACAACATTGCAAAGTTATTCAAATTGAATGCAATGGCGAGCATTTATTTTCGAATTGATTTAATTTGAGCACCCATCAACCTGTCTCTCGCTCTCTCTTCTCCCTATCTCTCTTCCTCTCACTATCCCTCTCTCTTTGGCACGAAGGAGTTTTTCTTCGTTTTCTTCCCAGTTGTTCGTCCTTGAATTTGTATCCTTTTGCTGGTGTGTTGTTGGTGTTATTATTGTTGTTATTGTACTTTTAAAAACTCACGATATCCTACTCAGTGCATTAATGTGAAAGTTTTTGCTCTTCCGTTTCCGCTTCCAATGCCATTTTCATTTCCATTTCCGTTTCCGCTGGAATGGACGCAGGCAGGCGGGCTGTTCGTGTATAACTGTATTTCGCTCGTTGCTATCACTGTTTTTGTAATTGTTGTTGTTGTTGCCTCGTAAACCAAACTCACTCACATTCACATTGACATTCACACTCATATCCACGTGTGCGTGTGTCCCTCACACACGCACACACACACTTATACATCGACGTTCGCAAACAAATGTGAGCCATTTTACGATTGCGATTCTCCATCTTATTCTTCTGCCGCTTCTCGGTCGTTTATTTCTTTCCTTCTGCTGTTTTGTTCTTTTTCCTTTTCGTCTACATTTCACTTTATTGTTTGTTTCGCATTTTTATCACGCTTCATCGTCTGAGTGTGTGTGTGAGGATTTCTCCCACCGCCGACTTTTCCTTCTTCTTCTTTACTCGTCAATAGGAGTGCATGTGTGTGTATTTGAGCGGTACTTAAAGGATATTTTCATTTTCAATACAACAAATCGATCGAAGGAAAAATAAAAACAATACCATAAAAACAACAAACACCATCTTTATTTCTTATTCACACATACATACATATACTCGCTGTCACCCATCCACTCACACACGCAAACGCACGCAGTGGTCCCAAACTCATGGGATAGAGTCGAGAAGGAAAACGAGAGAGAAATTCGTGTATATATAGACAGAGGGATGGGATAGACAGACGGACAAATGGACGGACGGAGAAAAGGACAGACAGATGGACGAACAGACAGATGGACAGACCGACATGTGGACAGACAGAAGGATAGACGACCACACACAGAAGGAGGACTCACAATCTGGCAGTCGACGAAGTCCCCGCTAAGGAAGCTTCGCTTCAGGTTGGGATCGAGTGTCTCAAGGCGTTTTGTGGGCGGGAGACAATAGGGTGTTTTTATTCTTGTTGTTGTTTCTATTGTATGTGTTGTTGTTGTTGCTGCTGCTGGTATTGTCATTGTCTGTTCGAACCATTACGTTGCATGTCATCAGTAGACAATGATGAGGTTAAATATGCGCAATAAAATTGTTTTTGCTTCTCGTGGTTATCGTCATCGAATTTTGTTGTTCTTATTGTTGTTGTTTTCTCTATGTTGTTATTGTTGTTATTATATTCGATGTTGTCATTGTTGTTGTTGTTCGCCCCCTGTTGTGGCTATTATGATTGTTGGTGGTGGTTTGTCGGTGTTGTGTGTGTGTGTGTGTGTGTGTTAGTGTTTGCGAGTGTTTATCTTTATAGTTTTATGACGTTGTCCCATTTGGCCGTTGTCGTTGGTATTATTGAGTTGTTGTTTTTGTTAATGCTATTATTGTTGGAAATATATTTTTATGATATCATTTGCGGCACTCGATCTGCCAGACCATTTCCGCTTCCCGAGAGATTGAAAAACGTAAATTAAAAAATCTCGTTCACCAGAAAAATATTTATCCCAAATGATAATAGAGAAAATATTTCCCAGAAATAAAATATAACATATTTATATACATAATAATGTATTACATATATGTATATAGAATAAGTTATATAATTTATATTTGCAATCCGAGTAGAGTTTTCTCAGCTGTTCTGTTCTCTGTTCGTCTGATCTTAATTCGGTAGTTTTCTATATTCCTTACACAGGTCCGAAGTCGTATCTCTTTTTCCATCTTCCTTTACCACTTATCGTTTTTGTTTTCTCCCGAATTTTCTCATCTATTCTTCCCAGTTGGTCTGTTTTTCAATCAAATTCTCCATCTTTTAGTTTCTCTTCTCTGTTCCCGATTTCGTTCCTGAACCTTTCTTTCGTTGCATTCCTAAGCTTCTGTTCTCTTCTGCCCTCGATGTGTGTCGTTTCTTCTCCACTGTTCCTGGGCTCATATTCGCGACGTCTGCCCACTGTGCGCACGGTTTCTACCGCTTCCTTCTCCTTCGCCCATAATCTTGTTAAATGCAAATAAATGTTTTATTTCATTTTAATGAAGCTGACCTCGGTAAATATTTTATTTTGCACTTTTCTTCTTCTCACACAAGCATAGGAAACTCATACAAATATCCAACTCACACAAATATCCAACTCACACAAACATCCAATTCACAAACACAGAAACATTACACCAAACACGATACGACGCAAAGGAAAAACGAGACAGGACGCCGAACAGAAGAGAACAACAGAAGAGAAGTAATGAAAAGAACAGTCTTTCAGTTATCGTTTTGAATTTTGCGGAATTTTCTCACAAATTTCTCTCCTTTTCTCCCTCGTACTTCCATCTTCCTCGCTCTCTCGCTGTTCCCAGTTTGGGCCTCCAGGGATCTGCGGATGCGGATCCTTTTTGGCGTTGTTGTGTCCGCTGAAAGGATTCGAAACAGGGGCGGTGGGTCGGCCGTGTGTTATTCCATTGCATAACAGATACTTAGTAATCTTTTTCTCGATTCCCCCGTTCATCACCTCCAGCTCCTCGTTCTCTCTCTTACCGTTCCCTTTCTCCTTCCATCCTCCATCGTCCATTGTATCTCTTGTCCTTCGACCGAGCGTTTTTTTGACTCGCTCTGGTTTCGTTTCGTCCCTCGCCTCGGGCACATCTGGACAGCGAACCTCGGTGATCAGCCTCCGGACCTTCACTATCCTTCCGTTTGTTTGTGTGTTAGTTTGTCCATTGGTCTGTCTGTCTGTCTGTTTGTCTGTCCATCTTCGTCATCCGTGAGGTTGTCCTTTGTGGACTCTGTTTTGAAAGCTTTTCGCTTTGTTTGGCTCGAATTGCCTTTTATCAGCGAGTGACATTGCAAATTCTAAACAAACACTGGACCCAAACAGGGTGGCCAAGATAGAGACAGAGAGAGATAGCAAAGGTTCTCATTTCCAGCAAGGACATCGTCCAGTTCTTTCAGACGCTGTTTGTTCGAGAAATTGAGAAAATTGTTTTCGTTGAAAAATTAAGTCGGATTCAGAATTGGAGCAAGATTTGGACATCAGCTTCAAGACTTGACTTGATTCACTCTGGTGAGAAAAAAAGGGTTAGAGAGGGAAAGAAAGGAATGGAAAGAAAATGAAAAGGACAGGAAAAAGGGAAGGCGAAAAGGTTCGGCCTGTTCCTCATACGCCATGGTGGGACGTCCTCAACGAAGCGAATTTCGTTCTTTATTCGTTCGACTGCATCCGTTTCTGTCGCTCCACTCGCTCCCTTCGGCTCGTTCCGTGGAAGTGACATCAATTAACTTGATGTTTTCTCCTCTTTCTCCTCCACTCTCCCGGCGTTTTACCCTGTTCTGGGCTCACAATTCTAAACTCTCACAACACGGTCTGTCCTCCTCTCCCAGAGAGAGAGAGAGAGAGAAAGAGGAAGAGAAAGAGAAAGAGAGAGAGCGAGAGGTCATGTTGTTATTGTATTGTTGTTGGTGTGTGAACTCAATGACGTCAACACTTCGGTGACCTCTGGCACCACTATATCCCTCTCGCTCTCACCCGATTGTCCGGCTCTCCTCTGATCCTGGCAAACGGAGCTCTGCGAAATACGTCATCGCTTGGAGGAATATATTGTTGTCGTTGTTGTCATCGTTTTTATGTCAATTTATGTATATTGTTGTTCTAGTTGTTGTGATTGTTAAGTTTGTTGTTGAGATTGCTGAGTTTGTTGTGATTGTTGTTGTGCCATCGCACTGCATTCGGAAACCCTTCGCCATAAATTCGCGTTATTTCCCACTTCAGTTTTAATCGGATAGCGTTTTTCATTCGCCAACAGCTTCCCTGAGGTCCTTCCGACACTTCAACCGAACCCCTTTTGACTCTTTAACCCACCCTCCGCCGACCTTTCGACCCTCTGATCCTTAAATCGAACTCCGATCGCCGGCTCGATGCGTTCTGCCTGTGCTTTTATTTATTTATGTATTTATTTATTTATGTATTTATTTCGCCTCTGTTAAGGCGATGAAATGTTCGAGGGATAAAAATAGCAACCAGCTGTTCCTGTGAGTGTCGTCGCACCGAGCGCCACGTGACGTGGCGTGACGTAGAAGAGGCTCCACTCTGTCTATTCGTTTCGTTTTTTAATTCGGCCCAGTTTTCATAACGGCCTATGACGTCACGTCACGGGCCAAAGATAGAGAAAAGCCGCCGTAATGAGAGCGAGGGCGACAGAGGGAGAGGAAACAAGGGGGTGCGTGAGAGATATCAAGGGGAACGTGAAATGACAGAGGGAAGGGCGATGAAGGAGGGACGTAGGATGTTGCAGTCAATCACAGTGATTGAAACGAAAATAGACTTGGGAAGTATTTCTGTTGCCAGAACTACTCTATCTCTTTCTTTCCACCATTCTTTTCACTATTTCTATCTCTCAGCCTATCTCGCTCAAACCACTCAGTAGTAGAGGTTAGAGGAGGACAAGAGGATAAAGGGAGCTGCATTAGAGAAAACCAATATAAAATCAGGCACAGAGAAGAGGAAGAAGAACGTCTACAGAAGGCAAGAGGAAGGAGAGCGACGAGAAGAGAGTGGACAGGGAGAGATAGAGCAGATCAGAAGAAGGGGACAGGAAGAAACCCGGTTAAACAGAGGTGGGAAGATGAGTCGGCGTCGGCTTGTCGATGTCGAAAATGTCCTGCATCGTGCAGTTCGTTTAATTAAATTGTGGAATCCCTGTGAGAGGCAACAACAAAATCATATCAATGCGGTAAAAAATTACGACAAGAGCATCAACAACAAAACAAAAACTGGTATAAAAATAAAAACCACAGCACTGACAATAATATCAACACCAATACAAATAACAACACAAATGCGAACAAGAGCAATAACGATGAAGAAAAATTTATATTAAAATTTAATTTCACAAATTAAAATTTAAAACAATAACAATGAATTATAGTAGCATCCACATCAACCACATCATCAACTACTGCAATATCTACAACGACGACAAACATTGTCGCAACATGTAAAACTGTGAAACGCAATTTTGTTAACGTGTTTAATCCTTGGTCCAACACACCACACACACATCATGTCCCAAACCATAACAGGTGCAGCACCTGACAACAAAAGCAACAACAAGTGCAACAAAAAGAGTAACAACAAGTGCAACAACAAGGTGTGCTATATGTGCATGTGGAAATTCATCAGGATCCATGAAGAGTCGAATTTATGTCCTTTAATCAGAGAATATTCGATGTATGTGAAAGTGTTGGAGTGTGTGTGGAAAACGCCTGTGGCAGATCCAAAAAATGGGCTTCATCTCTTCATCTGCCTCTACCGCTTCCCCTGGCATCTTTTCGATCATGTTTACTTCTGGAAAACTACGAAATCAAATTAGACCAAATTACGAGGAACAAAAGGTCAACTGAAGCTACTACAGATTATTAAGTCGATAACTCGAGACTCTGGATTCCGAGAAAAAACCCCTTTAATTGAATTCCTCGATAAGATTTTTGCATAATTTGAAAATTGCAAACGAACGAACATCATCGACAATTATAGATGATGATTTGATATTGCGATGCAAATCGGATGATGCAGTTGGTCGTGATTGACAGATTGTCAAACCGAGAGATCCATAGATTGACGGATGGTAGATTTACAGACAGATTAAAGATTACATGGCAGCCAGATCTACAAATAGACGGACCAACAGATTGTCGGACAGTTTGATTACAAAAACATCCGCAATTAAGCAACTAATGAGCCGAGAGCATCCCATATCGGATTTCGCTTCGACACCCACGCTGCTGTTTTTAATGATAACCAATTGCGAATAATCTGTTCTGAGATTGTCGTCTTTCGTTATTGTTATTGTTAGCTCAGCTACAGACGATGTCTGTAATGACGTCGATGATTGAATTACGCGCTAAATTTTCGTGCTAATTAGTGACCATCCAATTAAATCAGCCACGGATCCCACAAAGCAACCGCCGTCCATTGGTCAGCTGTATGGATCGACGCTCATCATTCAATTGCTCGAAATCAGTTTGAATTGCAAAATGGAACACGGAAATTTGACGGAATTCGTAGATCGCAGGCGTAGTTCGTGGTTTCGGTGGCTCCTCGAGGTTGATGGCGTGTTGGTTGTGGGGTTCAATTGGTTTTGAGGTTCAATGGGTTCTGAGGTTTAGTTGATTCAGTTAGTTCTGAGGTTCAGTTAATCCCCCCTTCACTTCTTCCACCTTTACCATCATATTCATATCTTCGTTTTCGCGGTATCTTCCCCCAATATTTCGCATGCCCTCCCTTTCTCTACCTCTAACTCTACTTCAACCTGCTCCTTCAATTTCTCCTCTTGCTTCTCATCCTCCTGCTCCACCCACTGAGCCTCGGGACCATCGTCTAGGGGCCTGATTCGCTCGCTCGCCTTGATTATTGATTTCCGTTTCTTCTTCGTCGCTTTCGTTGTGGTCGTCGTCTTCGTCGTCTGTGTTTCTCTGTGTGAGTGGGCTCCTTCGTTCGGCTCCTACGACCACCAACTATCGCCACCTCAGCCACCTATCTCGGGTGATATCATCAAGGTCAGCCTTTGCAGGCGGTTCGCGGAGCCGACTCGACGAAGGGACGACGAAGTCGATGGTGACGACGTCTGCACGGGGCGGGAGGTTGTTTTGACGATGAGGTTGTGCTAGGAGACGACGACGACGTCGCCAACGTTGACGACAACGATGACGACGGCGACGACAGAGCGCCGAGGAAGGCATCGTTTAATGGGAGGTTTCGTTAATGGGCGCCTCGTGTCCTTCTCGTTGTTGTTGATGTTGTTTTTCGGTGCTTTTTGTTGCTTTTGTTTTTGGTGTTTTTATTCGTCTTATGTTGTTGTTCTTAGTGTTGTTGTTGATGTTGTTTTCGGTGCTTTTTGTTGCTTTTGTTTTTGGTGATTTTTGTTTCTGTTCTTGTTATTGTTTTTGTTGTTTTAGTGTTCTTATTGGTTTTCGTGCTGTTGTTTTTAATGTTCTTATTCATGTTGTTTTTGTTCTTAGTGTTGTTGTTGGTCTTGGTGTTGTTGTTGTTCTTAGTATTGTTGTTCTTGTTGCCGTTTGTTTTTGGTTCTGGTGTAGTTTTTCGTGTTTACGTTGTTGTTGCTGATGTTATTGTTGTTGTGGCTGTTATTATTGTATATGCTAGTGTTTTTTCTTCTTCTTCTAGTCCCAAGTGTTTATTGTTGTTATTGTTGTGGGAGATGGCTGTTTTAGTTGCTACTGGTTCTGTTGTTCTTTTTGTTGTTGTATTTGTTGTAGCAATAGTTCTGTTGTTGGTTTCAGAACTTTCCTCCCCGTTGCATGCACGTCGTCAAATTTATTTACGTAAAAAGAAGCAAAGAAGAAAAGAAGAAGCGTAGTAGTAAACGGAGAAGAAGAGGAAGAACATGTGTGGGAAGAAGAAGAAGAAGAGAGAGGTTGTATACGAAGAAGAAGTAGAGGAAGAGTCGATGAGAAGTTGAAAGGTCACTGAAAGATTTTTTTTTCGTTGTTATCGACTAATGTGAAGAGGTAGAGAAAGGGAGAGCATTAGGCCAATAGAGTGAGATAGACCATGAAGAGAAATTAAATAAAGGGCGTGAATTGCAAAATATCTAATGGGATATCAATAAATTGATTGAAAATCTACAAAAATGACAAAAGGAGAGAGACAAATGCGAAATAATTACGATTGTTGAGATTAGATACAATTGCATATAGATAAGATAAGATTAGATATAGATAAAGCGCAAAGAAGTGAATCTAATGAAAGTCACTCAGCAATAACTTTGCTTGTTCGATCGTCTATTGAAATGATATCAAATTTTCTAAACTTCAACATCATCATATTGCAAAAAGCGGGAGTAATATAAGAAGGCGCTAAAGGAATTGTTAAAGAAATGCGAAGAAATCGTGTCACTGGCGATTGCTCAACGAGTGAGAAATTCCACATGAAATTCCCTCGTGGCCACGCCTCTCACCCGCCGCCTCCTCCTCCTCCTCCTCCTCGTCTGCAAATGCTAATCTCTCAATTAAATTCCTTTTCGTCCACCGTCGCCCATCGACGTCCCTCGACCACACCCGAACCAACCAAACGTTTCCCCCATCGGTCTCAGCCGTCTCGATGCAGCCGAAAAAGTTGTTTCAAAGGTTAAGTGACAATAAAACCGAAATTACGGACGTCTCGTCGGCTCCCGCCCATCAATTCATGACTCTTTCCACTGGTTCGTCTCACGTTTTTTATTTCTTTTTCCATCCTTTCCCTTTTCTTTTCTATCCTAACCTTTCCCTTTCTTTCATTCTCTTCGCTTCTTTTCTTTTCCTTCGATTTGTTTCGATTCCCCAAATGGCATTGAATTTCATTAGACAACCGAAAACAACAACAATAACCATCTACTACCGAAAACAACAACAATAACCATCTACTACCGAAAACAACAACAATAACCATCTACTACCGAAAACAACAACAATAACTATCTACTACCAATAACAATAACAACAACCATCTACTATCAATAACAACAACAACAATGACGACTTAAAACCAATAACAACAAATTCGCAGACAACCAACAACCGTAACAACAACAATGGCAGTAGGAACAACAACATTAAGACTAAAAGAAAAAGGGTTTGGCCCATGGTGAGCCGGAGCTTCCAAAATTTTCAGTCGTCTTCTTCTTCTTCTCCTTTTTCGTAGCCTGTTATTGTTCTTGCCAAAAACCTCAACCAACCAATCACCACCCTTAGTTCGCCTTTTATCATCGCCCTCGCCTTCGTCCATCGAACATCGTGCACCATGGTCGATTCTCAACTCCTGGCACAAACGGCGCCTCTGTCTTTCGACCCAGCTGAAGACGTCTCTCCCCCTCTCACTCTTGGTGCCTCCGTCGTTCCCCCAAACCCCTTCTCTTGCCCACTCGACGTCGAGGTGACGAACAACTCAATCCAGGATGAAATATTTTGTGGCTTTCGCAACTTAATTGATGAGAGGGGGCTGAGAAGGGTGGTCAAAGGTAGGGGAGAATGGAGGACTGAGGACGATGTTTGGCAACATGGCGGACATGGACTTTGGCGATCAGGGTGGGGTTCGAGGGCGGCGAAAGTTAATTGGCAACTCGTTCGTGGGCATCGTTAAGGCGATCTGGAGGGGTGCGGGTAGGAAGACTCGGTTTTATCGGGTGGCTGTTGTTGGTTCTGGTTTTGTTGGGTGGTTCAGGGTGGTCAGAGGTGAACGCATGGCATTCTTGCAGGATTCCCTTAGCCAATGTAAACTTGGTTAAAACTCAATTAGATTGTTGTTGTTGTTTTTACTATTACTTCGTTGTTGTTTTTGCTATTGTTTTGATGTTGTTTTTGCCATTGTTTTTGCTATTGTTTCGCTATGATTTTTGGCATTGTTTCTTTGTTGTTTTTATTGTTTTATCTTATTGGCAACAAATTTCGGTGAGAGAAACAAAGAATTCTACCTTAGATAAATCGGAAGGAACGTGTGTGTATGTGTGTGTACATTATTGTTCTCGATTCCACTTCCACTTGATTCGAAGCGGTTTTTTGTTGTTGTTCTTCTTGTTACCGATGTTTTTGTTTTTTGCCCCCGGTCCATTGCCGATTTCCCTCTGCGCCACACCCACGACCCTCGTCTTAAGTCTCGAGCCAAATGACGAAGTGATTTCCCCAAATTCCATGTCGTGATTTTCTTCTCCTTCCCTTTGGTTAATGATTAATTGATTAGTTAATTAATTACAGTTGCCTTCGTTGATGTCGTTCTTTGCGTTGTTGTTCTTTTCATTATTGTTGTTCCTGTTCTTGTCATTGTTGTTGTTGTTCTTGCCATTGTTTTTATTCTTGTTATCGCTCACAACAACTGTACTTGATGGATATGCTGATCCATTCCGCGTCCTGTTTCTGATTCTCTTTCTATTCCTCATCCTTGTTTTTCCGCTATCCCCATGTGGGTGGAGGAAGAAATGATTTGAAAATAACCAAAATCAATAGAAGGCGTCTTCTCTGGCGGAAATTCTCGTTCGCTTGGGCATTATTTACAGGACAGAAGTTTCACTGTGCTGACAAGTCCGGCCATAATGAGTTCTGACAACTGACATCTCATCTCTAATTCGTCTCTTCCGCCTCTTCCTCTTCTTACACTCTTCTTCCCAGAGTCCTGAGCACGAACCACAGCCGTCCATTCTTCAATCGATCCACCAATCGATTGGGCCGATTACATAAATTTGTCTGTCGTTGACGTTTGACAATTAAAACGTCTCGATGTGATCTCGTGCGTCCACCAGAAGTTAATTCGTTCTCTGGATTTTTCATCTCTCTTACACTCTCACTCTTACGCCTACATTCTCCCTCACTCTCTCCTCCAAACATCCTCACTCTCTTTTCCATCCTCACTCTCTTTTCCATCCACACTCTCTTTTCCATCCTTCCTCAATCTCTCCTCCATCCTTCCTCAATCTCTCCTCCAACCTTCCCCAATTACTGCGCTTGAATGAACCGAGGCTCGGTCCGGGTGCTTCGGATGTCCTCCAGCCTGGTGGACGACGTCGAGCTGGCAGTTGACCCAGCTGCAGGGCTGCTGCCGATGCAGCCCGGGAGAGACGAGCAGTAAACCCTGGCACAAAGCAATGCAGTCATCACGATCGCTCCTCCGACCCAGGTCCACGCCGAGATCCCGGGCCAGGCCGAAAGCGACTGCCTCCATCTAGTTCGGACCCGACCTCGTTTTCGTCCTTTTCCCCAGTCCGGAGCGATTCCGGTCGCCGGTCTGGAATTGACAGCTACGTGACCGGCCTGCTAATGAAGGTAGGGATGATGTCGGTAGATGGACGCGTCTCGGACCGGCCGGCCATGGCCATGGTGTCCTGTGGAAGAGTTGCCGCAAAGCTTGTGACAGCACTACCACTTGGTCCCCGTCGCGACGGCTGAATGAAGTGGCAGAAAATCGTTTATGAAAATCGCAACGACTGGAGAATTAAAAAAAGAATAAATAAATTGCATTTTGATTGCACGACTGACACCGGGATCTACTTAGCTTAGCGAATGTCTTGTAGGCACCGATACCAACACACACATGGCCTCCGCACGCGCTGCCCCAGACACGGACACACTCACACACTGACAACAGCACTCGTTCGCAAATGCAAATGGGCTGCAGTGGCGGAGCAAAGTCCTGGACGACGTGAGAAATTATCCTGCACGATGTGTCAACTAATGGTCTTCCGCCATGCGAAGTCGACTCAACTCGAGTCAAGTCGAGTCGAACTCGGGCTAACGTGTGTTTGTTTGTGTGCGAGTAATTTTGTGTATGTGTTTGTTTGTGTGTGTGTGTGGTGAGGCACAATAAAAGCTTTCGCCGCCTGCACAAAATCATATGTTGTTTTTTCCACGCCTTCCCGCCCCAAACGACGTGCTTGCCTGGGCCAAGAAGTGATTTCGAATTTTCGCCCCCGTCGTCGTCGTCGCCACCGTCTTGATGCAAAATACTGGGTCGCAATTAGGCGTGGTTTTATTGGTTTTTCTGTGGTCGATTTGGGTCAAAGGTCAGCCGCAATTGTCGTCGTCGACGTTGTCGTCACCGTCGAATTAAACAAATTTCATGTGGATTGCGCTTGATGACTTCTAACTGATGGCCGTCTAGCACGCGGTCAAAGGTCAGGAATCCACTCGTGGACACCGACGCCGATCGATCGATTGGTCGATGTGGAGGATCGATGGATCTACCCAGACCTTCGAGAATGCTTATTTTCGGGTTACGTCGGGGCCTCAAAGGTAGAGGATTGTCCTGATGTCATCTATTCGTCCCTCCAAGAACGATGAGACAAGGAGTTGTTGATGTTGTTACTGTTCTCTCACATTGGTTTCCTTTGTACTAGTTTTTATCCTTTTATCTCTCCACGGCCTTTTATTCCCTCTCCTAATTCTCTCCCCCACTGCCCATTGCTCATCGTTTCAACACCTATGCTCAATCCTTCCTCAATGCATCCTCCCTATTTTCATCGTCGTTGTGCGATTCCACTTTACAGCTCGCTCTCATGGCTCCAGCTCGTTCTTTCCTCTCTCTCAACCACTATAAATTATATGTTTCGTTGCTGTGGTTGTTGTTAGTTGTTAGCTCCCTCTCGCTCCTCCCCGAAGTACTTTGTGCTTCTTGCTACTCTGGTCTGCTTCGATAAGAGGATTAAATTAAGTTGATAAATGAATTTATGCGATTGCGACACCAGAGCCGGAGAGGGAGTAAAAGAGATGATGGAAGAGAGAACGAGATGTGGAGAGAGAGCGAGAGAGAAAGATAGGGATATTGAAACAGAGAGTGACAAGGAACAAGAGCTAGGTAATGGTGAGAGAGCAATATATAACGATGGCGGAATTGATTACATATTCCTCCATCCCTATTTCTGTCTACTCGTCAAGGGAAGATGGATAGAGATAGAGATAGAGAGAGATGGGGAGAATATAGATGAGAGGACTTTCCATGATTTAAGGTTCTCAGAGGATCGACTCATGGTTTCATGGATTGTTTGGGGTTTCTACAATTTCCTCGATCTTCCTGTTCTTTCCCTGGGTTCTGCGGAGGGATTGAGAACCGACGATGCGAAACCTTGATATTGTGGGGATTGAAGTAGAAAATACTTCCCATAGGAAAAGTACGTTGACATTTTTGGGAATCCCACCAACAACTTTCCAGGACGATTGGACGAAGGCTCGGGGGGAATTCGTTCTAATCGAATTGAGAATATTTGGAGTAGGTACAAAGTGGCATAATTACAACAACAAAAACAACATCAACGATAACTAAAATAAGAACAACAATAAAAACAAACATCAACTACTACAACAACAACATCAGAAGCAACTACAACCACAACTTCGGCTACATTTTATGTTTTGGAACGAATCCAGAAGCAACAAAAATACTACATAAAGCATAAATCTTAATAAAGCGTATGAGGAAGAGAGTGGATGGATGTGGGAGGAAGACCGAGACACTGACAGACATAAGGAGAGCAACAAATACAATTACAAATGAAAATACTTGAAACTTTGTTAGTTTTGGCTGAGTGTGCACACGAAAGTTTCTTCGTCTTCTTCTTCCTCTTGCCATTCAACTATTTCATTTTCTTCTTCTCTTTCATCCTCACAGATCCCAAACGAAGCGAGTATATCCAGAGAGAAACAGACGGGGAGAGAGAGAAGGAGAGCGAGAAATCGCTAGACGCAGCATGAACCTCGCCGGATAACGAAGGACGAAGGAGACACACGAAAGCCACACAAACGAAAGAGACACTTGGAAGCGACTCGAAGTCGTGAATCCACAGAGCGAGAGACCGGGTCTGACAGAGAAGGAGCACGTGAGAAAGAAGTGAGATCGAGAACAAGAGAGAGAGAGTGAGTGAGAGATAAGTGAGAACGAGACGGAAGGAGATGCGCTGCGGTTGAGTCCTCGACGTGTGCTGAACTCGGATTTGCTGAACGGACTCCTCCGAGGAACGAACAAGTGGCAACGCCGGCGATGCAGCAGCGGCGTCCGGTGTGTGTGCTGAGCGCTCGTTGTTCTTGTTGTTGTTGTTGTTGCAGTTCTCGTCGTCGGTCCTGTCGCTCGGGTTGTTCTTCTTGTTGTTGCCATTGTTAATGGTGCTCAACCGGTTCGCGTTCGTTTCGAAGCTCCGAAGCCACCCAGCCACCGCTATCGCAACCGTTGCAGTAACAGCCACAGGCCAAGACACATACACAGCTGCCCTTCATTAGCCTGTGTCTTTGTGCGCAGAGTGCAAGTGAACGTGATAGAAAAGAGCACGAGGAGAGAGAAGCGCGAGTGAGTGAGTAAAAGCGAGAGCGACCAGTGTCCAAAGAACTCGTTCAGTCCGCCAAAGGCAAGCGGATCCTTCGGCTCGTCCTGCGCCAAGTCGTGTTCGTGGTGCTCCGTCGTCGTCATCGTTGTTGTTCTTGCTCAACATCCGGTTGTCGCCGCCCGAACCGCAACCGATCGCGACCCGAGTCGCCCCAGTTTCCGCATCCATCTCCGCATCCGGTATGGCTCGTGCGCCCGCATCGTCCTCCGCCCCCGCCACCACGTCGTTCGCGCTGTCGCCCTCGACGCTGCCCCTCGGGCGCGCCGCGCTCGCCGTCGTCGTCCTGCTGCTGCGGATGAGCGCGGCCTACGGCGTCATCGATCGCCTGGTCGTCCAGACCACGAGCGGCCCGGTGCGCGGCCGCTCGATCACGGTCCAGGGCCGCGAGGTCCACGTCTACTCGGGCATTCCGTACGCGAAGCCTCCGGTCGACGATCTGCGCTTCCGCAAGCCGGTGCCCGCGGAGCCCTGGCACGGGGTGCTCGACGCCACCCGCCTGCCGGCCACCTGCGTTCAGGAGCGGTAAGTTTCGAAACCCCAAACCAACCCCAGTCTCCCTTTAAACCGCATCACCTCCATGGAGGCGGATTTGCCGCACGACTGCGTTTGCGAAAATTCTCTGAAAACTCGCATTACTCGTGTTCCTCTTCTGGCCCTTATAATGAGCCCACGTTTGTGTGCATGGTGCAACCCACAAAGCCCCAGGGCAAGTGGTGGTGCATCCGTGCGGTTGCGCTTCGCTCGCCGGTGACGTCATTCGCATCATTACCGCGGCACCATTTCACCATCTCTTCCACTCCTCCATGCCCTCCGCTCCCAGTAGTCTTCTGCATAGAATGCACTAAAACGTTCCCCCCGGTACTTTGTGCGGATGTTTGTGCGCCGCCAAGACAGAGCGTCAAAAATAGAGGGAGGAAGAGAGAGCAAGTTCTCAAATCTGCATATTTATTTTAATATTTCAGACGGTATTTCGGTCGGAATCATTCTCAAGTTTCCCTTGAAACACTCCACCGTGGTGATTTATCGTTATACGGAACGAAAGAGGCAGACGCCGCGTGCAGGAGAGGCAGAGGTCGAGGGAGATGGTATCAATGGGCATGATAGAGGCGGATGGGGCGAACTACTGCCAGAGTGTTTCACCTTTGACATACGATAGGGCTTTGAAAGGGAGAATGAGTGAGGGAGACAGCACGAATGCTCCATGTGTGGGCTTCTTGAAAAGGGCGAGCATTTTCAATATTTGATTTTTAAAGACTTAAATTTGTATGGCACTATCATTCACTTTTCACTCAGGGAGTCTCAGGTCAGATAAAAGTTGTTGTACCCAGCCTGTAATAGCACTATCAGATGAAAAGATAATTCTGTGAATTCAATTACGCGAATTCATTCAATAATTCTAATTCATTTTATAGTTCTTTATGTTCGAGATCTTGATTGCAGACAGAGACAGGACACGAGTTTACGACAGATTTTCATAGACCAATGGACGTAGGCTTATTTGGCTAAGTGCTTGGTTATGAGTTGAGCAATGCAAGTTTGGGTTTCATCATTCATCAGAAACCCTTCCCATTTGGGCAAGCATGGTCCACTTCCGAGAATAAAATTTGCCATCAAAAAGCTCTCACTCCGTATTTAGGACTCAACATAAAACTGTAAGACTCTTTCATTGGTGGAAAATTCTTTACGAAATATAAAATAATAAATAATAAACTACAAAACTGCAAACAACATACTTTATAATGGTGTGGTAAAATATTAAATATTTGATATATGGGACTATAGTCTGGTATATAGAATATAATAGTAGTATCGCCTTCAACTATGGGCAGGGCGAACGATTGGAGGAAGCATTGTATACTACGAAGTATACTACGATGGAGTCCTTTCTGCCCCTCAGTCTGTATATCTATAGTATTCAGACACATAAATTCTCGAGCACGGTTGTAATTGCACACGATTTCAGGAGAGAGAGAAAGAGCGAGAGAGATTGAGGTAAAACGTGTAAGCGAGAGAGAGATAAACGTCACACATGCAGAGTGTCTCACACACACACACATTTAAATAACAATTATATTCAATTCGGGCGGCGACTCTAATTACTTGGGCAATTAGCATATTTTCCAGTAAGGTGAGTGATTGTGTGCGTGTGTAGGAAATGTCGAAAGGATAACGGAAATTAATATATTTCAGAAGGAAATTCCATTGCTGTCTGGTTGGACGACAGCAAGGCAGCGATGTGAGGGAGGGAGGAAGAAGAATTAGTTTTGGGAGTCGGACATTACGAAGACATTTGGCATTGCGACTCGAAGTCGGATAAACGTGTCCAAGGCAACCCAATCTGCCACGTCATTTGACATATTTCCGACACATCACTCTCTCCACTTCCTCTCTCCATCCCTCAGTCGTCCGCTCACTCGCCCACCCACCCCAGAATTATTGTATTATAATCCTGGTATCGATTAGTTACGCTTCCCTGTCGATAAGGATCCACACGGTTCCCTTGTCCTGTGCCCTGCCCCCTCTCGACTGAATGGCTCCAACTCAGACATACACACCTGCATCTGCTCAGAGGCATAATCACCAATACACACACAGGTATTTTAATGCCACCACGAACAAGACAGCGGTTGGCGAGAGAAGAGAAGAAGGCAGACAGAGCAAACATCATAAATTAAACAGCGGGAACGCACAGTTCGGTGGCCTTGCGACGGGGGGGGCGTGGATGTGGGTTGTACTCTCCTGTGCTGAACAGGCAAATTAAATCATTTCATGGCCGCCGCAAACGACTTAAAGTAGGTTAACAAGTTCGAGCGCCGCGCCGTCAAGAAAGTGGAGTATAACGAGTTATCGATCCCAATGCAATAGACGACCCAAGACGAAGGAGGAGGAAAATCTATATCTGTCCATCAGCAAATTATTTGCTGGCTCATTTCCATCATAGTTATTTTATAACATTTGCATTCGCTTTGATATTTCGTTAAATAACCCAGGCCAAGAACAATAACAGTAATTGGTGCGTGGGAATCCTTGAAGTTCTGTCGGGGGAAAATTAGAGAGAGTTATAGAGACAGGACAGTTGTAGATACGTAGATATATATTATGATATATACATAGTGAGATTACTGAGATTATGAAATCAGTAAGCAAATCAGAAAATTAAAAATTACTCGTGAATTTTACTGTCTAATACAAAAGCAATCCTTTCGGTGTCTTTTGTCAGTTTTAAAAATTGGACCTAAACGATAATTCAATAATAGAAATAATGCTTCTGTATTATCTTCCATGATATCAAGTGTACATCTGTACATTCCATATATCCATCATTATATTCACATATCGATGGATTTCTAATTGAAATGCATTTCTTCCATCAACAGCTATGAGTACTTCCCTGGCTTCTCCGGTGAGGAGATCTGGAACCCGAACACAAATGTCTCCGAGGACTGTCTGTACATAAACATCTGGGCACCGGCGAAGGCACGTTTGCGACACGGGCGCGGCGCCAACGGCGGCGAGGTGAGTACAACAAATGAGATCCCGATCATCAATTGACCAATCGCTCACTCCTCCTTCAGCACGCTGGAAAGGCGGACACGGACCACCTGATACACAACGGGCAGAATGCGCAGAACACGTCGAGCGGGCTACCGATGCTGATCTGGATCTACGGCGGCGGCTTCATGACCGGCTCCGCCACGCTGGAGATCTACAACGCGGACATCATGTCGGCGGTGGGCAACGTGATCGTCGCCTCATTCCAGTACCGCGTGGGCGCGTTCGGCTTCCTGCACCTGGCGCCGGCGATGCCCGGCTTCGAGGAGGAGGCCCCCGGCAACGTCGGCCTCTGGGACCAGGCCCTGGCCATCCGCTGGCTGAAGGAGAACGCGAAGGCGTTCGGCGGCAACCCCGAGGCGCTGACGCTGTTCGGCGAGTCGGCCGGGTCGAGTTCGGTGAACGCGCAGCTGATGTCGCCGGCCACGAAGGGGATCGTGAAGCGCGGCATGATGCAGTCGGGCACGATGAACGCCCCCTGGAGCCACATGACCTCCGAGAAGGCGGTCGAGATCGGCCGGGCCCTCATTAACGACTGCAACTGCAATGCCTCCCTGTTGGCGGTGAGTTTCTTCACGGGTCTGCAACCCAATCATCCTCGCGATTGGTCCTCACTTTTGTCCTTCTCGTTGCCGTTGCAGGAGAATCCCCAGGCGGTGATGGCCTGCATGCGGTCGGTGGACGCGAAGACGATCTCCGTGCAGCAGTGGAACTCGTACTCGGGCATCCTCAGCTTCCCCTCGGCCCCGACCATCGACGGCGTCTTCCTGCCGACCGACCCCATGACGCTGATGAAGACCGCCGACCTCCGGGGCTACGACATCATGATGGGCAACGTCCGCGACGAAGGTGAGTGCGGGGAAGAGGAAGAGGCGTGGTCGGGATTAAACTCGCTGACAAATGGCCGTTGCCATGGCCGCCAGCTTCCGCTGTCAACTGCTCTCGAAGTCGCCCCCCCCTCTCTTCTCGTTCGTCCTCCACTTGCTGCGGAGTTTCCTCGCTGCTCCTCTTGATGGCTCTTCTGTGGGGGGTGGTAAAAAAGAAATTAAGTTTCGTATCGAGGGATGACCGCCCTCCTTCTCCTCCCCTCCTTCTCTCGTTCATCCTACGATGTCTGAGTCAGCTGAGGGAATCCTGAAAAATGGAGCTCGCGTAAAAACTCTTGGCTTTAAATGAACTTTGCTGTCGCTGCGGGAACTCGTCCGATACATTGAGAAAAATGGCGCTCTATTCCTTTCTCTTTCTCCTCCCCCTTCATGCAACCGCAGCCTCGATTTTTAACCTAAAAAGGATTTTTTTGTATGCTCTGGTTCTTGTTCTTCATTCGCTGGCTTTTGTTGCTGTTCTCATTGCAGTTAATGTTGTTGTTGTTGTTGGTCTCCGGTCGAGCTTCGATTTTATTGCTACGATTCAGTGTTGCATGTTGCTGACGTCAGTCGTTGCTGGTGATAATAATGTTGTTGGTTTTGATGGTGTTGTCGTTGTTCTAAAAATAAACCGCAATCATATGAACATAGTTGATAGTTACGAATTTTGTTGTTGTTGCTGCAATTGCTATTTGTATTCGAGATCTTTTTCCGTTTTTTTTTGTTTTGCTGCTGTATTTTTTTCCCGCCCAGTTTAATGTGAATCCCAAAGCGAAGAGAATAAAAAATGTCATTGTTGTTCTTCTTGTTGTTTCTGTTGTCGAAGAACTTGTTATTGCTGCAGTGGTTTTTATCGTATTGTTGTTGTCGTTACTGCAATAACTCAACTGGCATTAAGCCGTTTTAATGTCGTGTCGTGGAAATGGAAATGCTCGCGAATCCCCGCAGGACTCGTTGATTGCATGGTGTGAAACGAGATAAAATGGAATCGCAACGAAGGGCCGAAGGGAGGTTTGGGATGACTGGGGGCATGGGGATGATGTGAATCCCCGTCGGCCCATCGCACGATGCTCCGAAGTAGCGAGTTTTTAGTAGGCGAAATCAATAATCGCATTGAGATGAATGCTAAAATAACAGAACCGAATTTCAGAGAAATTTTCCAATGATCGGGGAATGAAAAAATCGCCACGAGTGATTTCATGGAACTCAGGAATCAAAAGGAAGGAAAATCACTGTCATCACTTGTCGATTTTCCGGTATTCGTCTTCGCATCGACGTTGATCTTCGTTGTTGAGGAAACTTTAGATGTGAGAATTGTTCTAATATCTAGTTGGGTAGGAAGAACACCGAGTTCATGAGGCGATGGGAAGATTCACCGATGGCATCCTGGGGCTTTTTCTGCAGTCTTCGCTGTCCTTGTTGCCTGAACCTCAGTCTGTTTGGAGAGCCCCTAGGTGTGGTGTCCCGATCCTGAAGGACACGCGCCGCCGTCCGACCGACTCGGGGCCTTGTCTCGGGTCAAGGAGCGATTTCCCAGAAGTCGTCGGATTTGTTTTTGTCTGTTCTCGTCTGCTGGTGGCACGGACGCCCGTCTGTCCGTCTGCCAGAGGCTCCGAGGGAAACTGAGGCAACGATTTCGCCAGGTGTTTCGCCTCTCGCTCCCCCATGATTGCCCGCTTCTCTCTCTCCCAGTCTCTCATTGTGTTTTTTTTTTTGTTTCCGATTAAGTTTGTTGTTTTTGTTGTAGGTGCTTCTTCTTCCTATTCTTCGGTACTCGACGAATTTTCACTAGAAACGTGAAACGTGCTTCAGAAAAAAAAACAATGAAAATGAATACAAAAACAACATCCAAGGTGGGAAACAAACAAATAAACAACCTGAAGAGAAAAGTTCAAGCACTTACCCTCTCTCTCTTTCTCCTGCCCGCCCTCTCTCTCACACTCACTGCCCCTGTTTCGGGCACAACAGCTGTGAAAGCTATTCCAGGTTTTCAAAGCTTCTTTGTTCACCTGTTCTCACCCGGCTCCACCACCACCACCATCCCCAATTCTCTCTGGTTGAAAAAGGCTCCCTCTTCCCTTCCTTACTCGCTCTAACTCTCGTTCACACTCTCGCTCTCTCCCATTCACCCCCTCTCTCTCCCATTCACCCTCTCTCGCCTTCTCTCTATCGGGGAGCGGAACACGCGCCAGAAGCTCCAAAATTCGCCCTGTATTTTCTGTGAGTTCAACAGCAGTTACAGAAGATTTACAACAACACCGACAACAACAAGAACGACAACCAGTAGAAACAACCAGCGACCAACAACAACAACAACAACGGAAGAGAATTCGCTCGTTGTACCGTTTCTTGTTATCAATTCCATTTTTGCGTTGAACACGCTTACGGTTCGTATAACAGTTTTATATTCTCTTTCTTTCTCTCCGTCTCTCTAACTCGTTCTCTTCGTCGCTCTCTCCAACATTTCACCCGTCACCTCCATCCTTTCGCCTCTCTCTCTCTATCTTTCTCATACACGATTTAAGCCGCTGCAACTCAAAGTAAGAGCGAGATAGGGGAAAGAGGGGGGAAAATGTAGTGTGATAAGGAGAGAAAAAGAGGGTTGGTTGGTTGGTGTGTGTGTGTGTGTGTGTGGTAGTATGAGTGAGTTCAAGGTCATTTACTATTTACACTTATATTTTGCGGCAAACATCTTTTGTTTTTGCTCTTGTCGCCGCAGTTATTGTTGTATGTATTTTTAAAAAACTCAAGATTTCAAAATCTGAACCAAAAAACAAGCGAAAGAAAAACATATGAAAATGACAATAGAGAAGAAAAGGGCGCGTGTGCGAGTGAGAGAGAGAGAGAGACAGAGAGATATATGAAGGGCGCACGAGCCTCCTCGAGCACAAACACATGCACATATGAGTCTCCACGGAAGTTGGATTTATTTTCTTTGCCGCAATTTCATTATGCTTCTGCTTCGTCCTTCCTCCTCCATGCCCCTAACTACGACTGCTGCGGTCTTTGTGTGGTTGGCTTGGCTTGGCTTGGTTTGGTTTTGTTTCTGGGTGTTGCAGTGCTGTGAGAACCACACTAACAACAACTATAACAACAACAACAGTTACAACATAACCGTAATCGCAGGAAGAAACAGAACACCAACAATAACAATAACCAAGTAATACAAGTAGAACAACAATAACATATACGGCAGCAATAACTTATGTAACAACAACAACGATGCCAACTGCATAAGAAGAAAATTAAAATGAACAAAAAGACAAGAAAAACTGGGTTCTTCTGCATTTGTATTGATCTCGCCAATATGTCTATGTGTGCATCTTCCACCTTGCCTTCTTTAATTGCTTTCCAACTGAAACTTTGTTGTTCAAGAAACGAAATCTTTGCCAAGTGCTGTGGAAAGTTTATGTCACTCTTCGCCTTCAACAAAGTAGTCGATGGAAGAACCGACGGAAGGAAGAAAGTCGGAAACCAGTGCACTTCCGGTACTCACGACAAAACCCCGAGCAGATGTACCCAAAGAATATTTGTCTCTGGTCCATTTCCATATGTCGTGTTTATTCTGATTTCCATCTGTCTCTCTATCTGTCTACATATTTATCGTCTCCTCTTTCTCTCTTTCCTGAATGCCAATTATTGAAAAATGTTCCCTTAGTCGATGAGTTTGAGCATGTTTTGTCAACACTCTGGTCGTCTCCGTACTTATCTGTCTGTTCTCATCATATTCTACCTTGTACAATTGTCAATCCTTTATTGCCACAGCAGAGATTTCTCAAAAAATAAGTGCACTAAGAAGTATACTGATGATAGCTACCTATGGAGTGTTCCCAGTCGGAGTTTATGGCAATTAGGGGTTCTTCCTTCCTCAATCCTCCTCCTCACCAAACAATTGAGCATGTAACTCGTAACCCTCCCTCCGTGGAAAAGGTAACAAATTATAGCTTTTAGCCAACTGCTACTTTGGACATTTGAAAACTTCCGACTCAAATTAAGAACACGAAGCCCTGCATTAGAAGTTGCCTTCGTTCGTTTTCCTTTGAAGTATTGAGCCAAGGGGTTGCTTAAAAAAAAGTATTCTCTTTCCACGCCCTTTTTAACTCTTTCTCTTTAGTCCCTACATACATAGATCCCACTCCGCACATTGAAAAAGTTCGATATAAATTAAGTAAATTTATACACAAAAGTGTATACTACTAATTTATACTTCTTATGCCTATGGTTTCCTTCCTTTCCTCCATGAATGTATTAACTTTTGGTGGTAGCGAAACTTTCCTTAATCTGATGGCGTCTGTCGAATGCTACTATTCTTCTCACTACTTACTAGCAATGCTCGGAGGTTCGATTTCCCTCTAAGCCAGGTTCGATAGAGTCGATTATCTGGAGAAGGCATCTGTCCATCGGGTACCGTTGGATAAACATTGCTGGGGACATGCTTTGTGTATCCGCCGTGAAGACAACCGTGATTTGAGAATGTACTGATTGTGTTTGTGTGCGTGTATGTGAATGGGTGGTTGTTTGTTTGGATTGGTTTCGCAAAGGCAATTATTTTCGAATTAACTTGTCTGATGGAAATTGAACGCATTCAATCGCAGCGAAAAACGCATATACAAACAATGGGATGAATGACAGAGAAGCAGATAGATAAACAGAAAGATAGACAGACAGTCTAACAGACAGGCAGAGAACTCGTGTATGAGGATGAGTGAATACTTAATTGTGGCTCTAATGAAAACGTTAATTAGTGTTTTAAGTGCATTAGACAAGAACGGTGGAGCCATCAAAGGATGAAAGGATTAAATGCCTAGATTAAGTGAAATTAATTTTAAAATACGAGAGATTCATTAATATGCAAATAATAACGATTACGTGAAAGGTGAAAGACTAGAGGGTGAGAGAGTGAACGAGGTGTGTATTGGTAGTTAGAAGAGGGTGGAGTTAGGAGAGCTGTAGGGATTACAAAATTGAATTCTTGATTCATTCAATGATGATATTATGGTCGTTATGGTAAGAATGGAGATTTGAATACAATCTAATGGCACGAAGAATGATGGATGAAAGGAGACTTCGAGAGTACCGAGAGTATTTGGAGATAAAGGACCATTACCCCAACTATTACAACACCATCTGGAACAACAACAACGAGAAGAAAACCTTCAACAAGACGAGAGATCCCTTGAACCATATCGTCGTGGGCGTCAGTCGACATGGTCGAGTGATAAAAGGTTAATGAGATCGTTGGCTTCCGCTTGAACCACAGCAATAAACGAGACTTTAGCCCCAACAACAATAACACAAAAGAAGTACAACAACCATTACAACAACTTCTACAACAATCATTACAACAACTCCTATAACAACCATTACAACAACTCTTATAACAACCTCAATAACAAAAAATAACAAAAAAATTTCAATGACAAAAAAAAATCCCTGAAGAAGATAGAAAAAAGCTATGGGGATAACATTGAAAAATATTAATATTGTTGTTGTTGCGGCTGTAGTTGGCAAATAATTACCTTAAAGTAAAAGCGAAGATAAAGGAAAGAACGAAGGATGATAAAAGAAAAAAATACATCACATCGCTTGTTCAAACAGATTTCATAAAACGTGGCTATTACAGCAATAACAATTAAGGAACCAGCAAAAACAACAACATAACAACAAATACCATCTGCCGTAGGAGGAGATCGTCCTAATCGTTGTTTGTATTGTTGTTGTTGTTGTGCTGTACTTTGCATAATTGTTATTTGTCGAAAGAGAGGAAGAGATGGAAAGATATAGAGAGAGAAAGAAAGATAGAGGGGGGACAGTGAGAGAAGGATGAATAAAAAACAGGCAGCGAGAACAGAAAAAAGCAACAACAAAAACAACGACGACTACGACAACAGAGAACAAGAACAAGCGAGGACTAAATGGCGGAAGAAGAGGAAGCGAAAACAAGTAAAACGCTAACGACTCGAACATGGAAATGCATAATTTTTTGGCGAACAACAAAAGAAAAGCAACTCACAAAAAGCCACGGGAGACAGAGGAAAAAATAAAAGCATATGAAAAGCAAACACATGCAAAGAGGACGAACGCAAGGACGAAGGACCATCAGAGGAAACTAAGGAGAGGGGGGTTTTGGTGTGATGACGATGGCGATGGGGATGTGAGGAACGAACGGACTGAGCTCTTCAGCATAAGGGCGAAGGGGATCGCCCACAAAAAGTAGATCATCGTAGTTTCTCGTATCCGCAAAAAAGATACCATCGTTGATTTGCAGTTAAAAAGATTGTATTTTCCGACCAGCCTTTGAAATTGAAAACTCTCAGATTCGATGGCCCTTGGACTCTTGGTTGCTCGTTGAATTTTCTGTCCAGGATAAACCTGTCTTGTCCTCTCCAACTTCGATTTTCAACCTTAGTCAGAGCAGGATTCCCAACTGATGGCCTGAATTTTGCAACCAACAGTTTTTGCTGTATCTATTGTTATTTTTATTGTTATTGTTGTCATTGTTGTTACTATTGTTATTATTGTTGTTATTTTTGTTTGTTTGTTTATTTTTTTGTAATTTGTGTTTCCTTCATTCCATTTGAAAATGCAACAAAACGCGAAGACGTCCAAAATGAGTCGTAATACTGAATAAGCCAAAAGTGTTGTTGTAGCAGTACAGTGGTTGGTGTTATTGTTGTTTTTGGCGGGTGGTGTTGAACCCAAGGTTAATTAAATAATGTTTGGCTGGTTGTTGACATGCTTCACCAAGCAATAGTCACGATAACAACAAAAACAATAACCTTTATAGTAATAACAACGACAATTCTATTCATTAAAATAACAAAAATAATAATAATAATAACAATAATACCAATAATAATAATAACAGTAAGAAGAAGAAAACAATAAACAATTGAAAGAGAACTACAGGCGTCGTTATTGTTGTTGTTGGCATTGTTATTGTTTATATTGTAGTTGTTGCTGTTGTTGTTGCTGATGGTGGTTCTTTACAATTGTTAATTATTGTTATTGTTGTCCTTGGCTGGACGCAATATTTCGTCACTTGTTCATGTTTCTATTGTTTTTGTTGTTACAGTTGTTGCTGTTGTTATTCTTATTATTGTTGGCAGGGCTATGGTTGGTGTTGTTGTTATTATTGTTATTGTAGGTATTATTGTTGCTTTTGTTGGCATTATTGTTGATATCGTTGTTGTTATTACCCATCATATTTTTCTGTTGTTTATTTTTTTGTTTTCTCTCTCTCTTTCTTCCATTGCAGTCAATTTTGTTGCTTTCCTTCGTTGGTACTCGTAATGTTCGTATTGTTAGTGTTGTTATTGTTGTTGTACGACAAACGACCTTGCTGACACTTGTGTTTATTAGTATTAGTTTATTGTTGTTTATGCCATTCTTTCCTTCTGTCGCTAACGCTTGTTTGGACGGAGGGTCGGAGCCAACAACAGAACCCTCTTTACATTTAATTGCCCACGGAAGACTTTAATTCAACTCTCTCTCTCCATCCCTCTTACTACTCCATCTTCTCGCCCCAACTCCCCCTTCCCCTCTCCTATTCATAATCTCTCCATTCGAACAATTCCCCCACCCTGGGCAGGATGCGCGAGGTTATTAACGAGGACTCGTCGAAGTTCTCGGAAGGCTCAAAAGGATCCCTTTCATGTGCGTGCGCCGGTGTATTGCGTTGGCATTCGATTAAAGGGACGGAAGGATGGTCGCATTTTGCGCAGCGTTTTCACCTGAAACGGAGCCCCCTGGCGACGCCTCCCCGCCCTGAACACGACCCCAGCCTCACCCGCTTTTCGTTCTTTGAACTACTTTAATGACTTGATTTACTTATGTTGGTCACGAAATTCCACTTCCACCGCAGTCGAGCGCCTCCTGACCACCCAAACCCAGGACCGTCTCCCGCACCTCCAACCGATCTGCCATCTTCGCGCCCCCTTCCCCACCGTCACACTCTGGAAAAACGTGTTCGTTTCCTTTCGCTATCGATGGGGCCACGCCTTGTCCATCGCGGAAGTTCCTTCTTCCTTCCACCTCCGTCTTCCACCTGAGCTAATGACAAACGCTTTGTCCTTTAGGTGAACTCCTGAAGTGTGTGTGTGTGCGAGAACCACTCCATTGTTGCGACTGAGGCGAGTTTTCTCCGAGTGTATTAGGAAAAAATAATTACTGTGAGCGAAGTAGGAACACCTTGAGCAGGAGACGAAGTCCTGCGACAAGGATTGTTTATTAATGCGACCCAGAAACGGTTCGAAACTAGGCTGGCAGTCGGCGGCCCGTGAGGGGAGAAGACGAGGGGTCAAGAACTGGCGGCAGCACGTGCTGAGTTATAGCACTGCATGGCAAACTCCTTCTTCCCGAGCTTTGGATGGCTTTTGTTATGTTCGCTACAAAAAGTTTTTCGCCCTTGCGGTTGGTCAAGTAGAAACGATTCTGTGGACTTCAGGTCCGCAAATCCATCATATGGGGATCCAGATCCGATTATTGCATTTCATATTCACGGTTTCCTTTCCCTGGACCATTAAACTCCCTGAGATCGATTTCTACACCATTTTCAAGCAGACTTGAGAAAATCGGAAACAGACCTCAGAAAATCGTAAACAGACCTGAGAAAATCGGAAACAGACCTGAGAAAATCGTAAACAGACCTCAGAAAAAAGACTTAAGAACCGAACTCGGTCGAAAAATGAAATTTTTTCTGGTTTTCTGATAAATAATAATATATTTAAATAAATTGTAAATAATAATAATAATAGCAGTGGCCGACTGTTCACGTGCAATTCAACACAGCTCCATTTTCCATGGAGATACGCTGACCCTACATGATAGTAGGATTATAGAATAATCGAATAAGAAAAAAAAAAATAATGTATTATTTACAATTTATTATTAAATATTGAATATTTAAATATATTATTATTTATCAAAAAAAAAGAAAAAATCTTTTTTCTGAGGTCTGTTTACGATTTTCTCAGGTCTGTTTCCGATTTTCTCAAGTCTGAATACGATTTTCTCAAGTCACTTTACGATTTTCTCAAGTCACTTTACGATTTTCTCAAGTCACTTTACGATTTTCTGAGGTCTGTTTACGATTTTCTCAAGTCTGCTTAAAAATGGTGTAGTTTGATCGCTTGAATTGAAGATTCGAATTTGTTTGAATTCGAGTTTATAGAAGGGAACCTCTTTCAAAACAAACAAGGATTTTTCTTCTATTCGAATTTCGGCACGGCACATCGATGCCATAAGTTTATCAAAAGTAGAAGGTAAAATAATCAAGCCAATCTTTGTATAAACTTGAAAATAAATATATTTAAAGGCTTTTAAAACTAGAAAACATGGAAAATTAGAAATAATAGAAAATCGAAATATTTTTTCCTTAAAATAAATACATTCTACAAAATTAAATTCTATAAATTCTTCAAAATTTAACGTAATGATTAGTTTTGAAAAATATCATTAGGTCAAAGAATCTAAATATTTAAATTTTACAAAGAAATTAATCTAAAAACGAAAAAATTGGGAAGTATTCTTTGAAGTTTTATTTAAACATATTTATATTGAACAAATGTTTACTTAAAAGAAGTTATTCGATTCCACTGTGCGCCACTGCGACTGTTGTTAGAAGGCTGGAAAGGACGAAAGTAATCTATGCATATATTTTCAACACACATAGTCTATGTATGTGTATGAATGTGTCTCGGGCGGCACGTGTGCAAAGTACATAATAATTAATATTGTATCTCTACGACAAAGACTCTCTCAAGGACGCCACAGACGAACCGAACAGTTCTCTGAAATTTCCACAAGAGTCTCAACGAGAATTCCTTCTCAGAATTTGGTGAAATTAATTCGAAATCCTGTGATTGCTCAAATGGATTTTTGACTTATTTTCCTCGTTATATTCATATTCATTTCTTTTCTTTCTACTTTTTCTTATTCATGTTTTGTTGTTGTTGTTGTTGTTGCAGGCACATACTTTCTGCTGTACGACTTCATCGACTACTTCGATAAGGACCAGGCAACGGCCTTGTCGCGAGACAAATACCTGGAGATCATGAATAATATATTCGGGAAGGCAACGCAGGCGGAGCGCGAGGCGATCATTTTCCAGGTGAGTATCGACGACGACAACAACAACATCATCCCACCATAACGACGATGTCCTGTCAATCGTTGTCATCGTCCGCACTCGTCGCTCTCGCTGCCAAAAAATATACAATTAAGAGCAGTCGTTTTTTTATTTATCTATTTGTCCATTGCTCTGGCGTTCATTCGGCAGAGGGGTAGATTTGCGTTGGTGTAGATTGATGAGACGGGGAGGGTGAAGCCGATTGTGGATGAACGGGGGGCGTAGTGTTTGCATTTCAATTCCGAATTTCGGCGTCAAAATATTGACATTTATTTCGTTGTTAGCGACAATTGAATGCAGGTCGAGAGATTGAGGGACAACCAGGTCGAGTGGGAGACTGAGAGGAACCGATGGGGCTGACTGACTGAAAGAGGCAGACGGGAAGACTGAGACAGACAGATGGGGAGACTGAGAAGGATGGAGAGACTAAAAGGGATAGACGATAAACAAGAGAGATAGAGAAAGATCGCGTTTTGATTAAATGAAACGAAAAATGAAATGTGAAAATGTGGACATTTGAAAATATGGAAATGGAAAACGCAAATAGATTCGCAATCGATGGCTGCGAGGGTTCGACCCGAGAACGTGAGTCTGGGTCTGATGGACGTGGGCGTGAGCTGAAAAATATATATATAAATTCCGTCGGTCGACAATTTTAGCAATTGTCGTCATCGCCGGTGGAATTTTCCAGACATGAAACTGTCCATGAACCATAAACTATTCCTTATAGCAATAATTTCTTTAAATCAATAGGCATACAACTTTATTTATTTTAATGTTGTCATCTCTTTGCAGTACACCAGCTGGGAGGGGAATCCCGGGTATCAGAACCAGCAGGAGATCGGACGAGCGGTCGGTGATCACTTCTTCACATGCCCCACAAACGATTACGCCCAGGCCCTGGCCGAGCGAGGCGCCGCCGTGCACTACTACTACTTCACACATGTGAGTACCGGGAGCCGGGGAGGAAACGGGGTGGGTCCAAGGAGGTGGAAGGGCGTGAGTCGAAGGAGGGGAGGGGCGTATCTAAGTGGGGCTGGGGCCAGGTGGAAGCTACGTGGAGGTCGTCATGTGGACGTCATTAAAAATTCCCCAACCATCCACACCGTCGGAAGCGTCGAAGCCTCGTTTTCAAGGCATAGAGAATGTAGATTGAGAGAGGGAGGAAGGCATAGCGGAGGTTGATTTAGAGAGGAAGGAAGTCATAGGAGAGGTAGTTTGAGAAAGAGAGAGAGAAAGTGAAACACTCATCGAACGTAATGCAATTTGAAATTTAAGACGCCGTCTTCACCTCCGGGCAAACATGTTGAAAAATGCAAAAAGTGAGAGGGAGAGAGAGAGAGAAAGAGGGACGGCATACACACATGAACAAACGTCAAGAGTGTGTATGTATGAGAGAAAGGAAGGAAGAGGGGAAGCCGAGTTAAGAAAACATTTCTCGGCTAGAGAAATTATTAATGAGCTCCACTCAAACAGCTGTCATGTCCACCAACAACAACCAACCAACACAGACACACATTCACTCGCGCTCTCACGGCATCGTTCACACACATACAGATACACACACACACAAGCTGAGGACGTAAACACAAACATCATCTCGCCATGCAAAAGTCAAAGAAGAATAACAAAAAGCATGCAGGGAAGGAGAAGAGTGCAGAAAGAGAGGCAACGATGGGGGAGAGGGGTTTGTGAAAAAATGGGGTCACTAAAATTAGACGCTGGGGGCGGAAAAACTTCTTCTTCGGTCTGAATTTTAAAGCAAATGCCAGTGAATGCAGGATTAGTTTAAAAATAAACTCGAGCATTTAATTGTTTGTGTTGTTGTTGATGTTGGTGTTGTCAATTATTGTTGTCAATTGTTGTTGATGTCTATATTGGTTGTTGTCAACATTAGTCATTGTTTCTGTAGTACGAAATGGCAACAGCTATTATTTATTTAGCATTTTCAGATATTGGAAAAACTTGCTTTCGCCAGGCGGAAGGAAAATATTTGCCCTTCGAATGAGAGCGGAGCGGGCCCCACTCTCATTTGGGGGGAGGCGGGTTCAGACAGTTGAAGAGGGAAAAAGGGACGAAGGTGGGTTTTTTGAGTAGGGTTTCTGCGCCGACATCGGGGGATTCGGGAAGGCGAAGGCATGTCTAAAGGGTCGATCCGCTATTGAAGACGATAGTCTACGGAGCGATAGCTACATGTGTCTGTCCAGATACAGATCTGTAAATCTGTGTTTATTGAGGGACAAAAGTTTCATGAATCCCATCTCCAACCTGGATCACATGTTTGGTGGCCAGGGGGCGGGGCGAATCGTCTGCGCCATGGATCGATGAAGAGACAACGACGACGCCGAAGTGGGACGGGACGAGGGCGGATGAGGTGGAAATGACGACCGAGGGGTCGGGTGCGTGGCGGACTCAAGGACTTGTGCATGGACTTAATCATGGCATTTAATGGTGTTTGCGCAACGTTCGAATACCTCATTAGCGTCGTCCGGAAGGGGGTGGGAGTAGACAAAAGGGAATATCTAAGTAAGCAACTCATTAAAGGCATAAACCGGCGAAGCTAAAGAAGAGCAAGAATGAGAAATCGAACACATGAACACAGCGAAGGACAGCGAGAGGCGATGAAAGAATGACAAAGAGGGATATAGTGAGAGGAAGGAGGAAGAATAGAGGAAGAGTGAGTGAAAAGGGAAGATGTAGGGGCTGATATAATGAAGTTCATAGAAAAACAACACGTCCTTGAAGAAGCACAATTATGATTGCACACAAAAACACACACGAATCACGTGATTTCTACCGGTAAACGAAATTGATTACTATAATTATTACAATAAGAACAACTAATATAAGAGCAACTAATATATATTATAACAACAACTACTGCAAAGATAACAATTGTTGTGATAATATAATGATACTATAATGATAACTACTATAACAACTATATAATAACTGTATAAAAAAAATAAAAACATATAACGACAACTGCCAAGACAACAATTACAATGTTACAACAACTACAAAAACCAATAAATGCAACAAAAAACAATGACAACAAAATAATAAACATTTCCATAATAACGGTGACGGCGCCCACGAAACACGAGAGAGACCGAGAGCAGGACACGAAGGTCAACGAAGCGCCCGAAGGTCGACCTCGAATTTCGATTCCAATTGAATTTCCGCGCCCCAAGGTAATGGGGGAGCGATTGATTGGTAGAAGGGGGCGTGGGAAGTTGGCCCAAGGCGAACTTGACACTGAAATCGCTCACCTTGAGTTGTTGACAACGGCGGAGTCGCGCGGGCGCCATGGCTACGGGGGGCGGTGAGGTAGGAGAGGGCGTGCCTGGATTGGGCTCTGTGTCCTTCTGTCTGTCCCACACTCTGCCTATCGGGCTGCCTGCAACCATCAATATATCAGTCTATATCAATCGAACAATTCCTCTCACTCTCGCTCGCAATCCCTCTCTCTCTCAATCTCTCAATCCCTCGCTATATCTGTCTCCGTCGCAATCGCCGCTTTTTTCACTTAATTAAATCGCTGTCGCTGATTTTTCTAACCGACGAAGCAGACACACACATCTACACACGCTCACGGCGTTGCCACTGAATGCAATCAAGCAGTGGGCCGAATGAATTCTCACCCATCCTCGCTCGATCCTTCACAGTGCATCCCATGACCCAGTGGGCAGTCATGCAAGTGTTAATATTCACACCCATGCAAGTCCCCAGGAATTCACAAGTTTATAATTGTATAACATTGTGTCTATGGGGCATGTGTGGGCGTGGTTGAGTTGGTTGAGTGGGCTATGATAAGTGGGCGATGAAGGCGTGAAGCTCACTCAGGCCCCAGAGCAACGCAATTCATGCGTGAATGATGTTTGCGCATAAACTTGAAGCCTTTAAATTTTACCAGCGGTAAGCAACGAAGGAACCTAAAGCTCGAAATTCACAGAAACGACTTTCATGAGATCGGGACAGACTTAGAAACGGCTTTAATACGATGCGAGTCCTGTCAACCGACTAATTCTTCACACATTCACACACTCTCGCACCCATTCATGGCCAAGTTGTAGGTTCCTTCCTTCCTTGATTGCTTGCTTCCTGCCTCTCTTGCAGTATATTGCATTCACTCCTCTTGCCGTGCGACAGGCAACGTCGCCATTTGTTGTCAGTTATGCCACACACAAACACACATACAACACACACACGAGCGACGGGTGGTTGTGTAAGTATGGCGCAGTCTGCTCCACAGTTATTTGATATAATTGCACGGCAATTAATCTGAAAATAATGTCAATTATTCCACAGCAATTTGCACTCATTACTGAATCAAGGTATAATTGCTGTTTTAGTTTTGTTGTCATTGTCCTCGTAAACACAGAGGTGGGTCAGGTGTCAAAAGTGATATCTGCAGGTGTATCATGCACTGCAATCTCGCCTCAATCTCTCATCAAACATTTAATTACAGCAAATCAAATAATAGAACGATGGTAATTTGCTCGACCTCAGATCCGTAGTAAAGCAGTTGAATAACCTTTGATAATCTGAAAATTCACAACTGGAAACAAGCCAACCACTTTTCTTTACCACTTCCAACACCTTCGGTTTTCTCTATGGAAGCCCATAAATCTCGGATTTTCCGAAATTTCAGCGTTTCCACTCGTTCTTTGTTCTCTGAAGACATGCAGCCACAGCTTTCTAAGAATCCCGATAACTTCGAGACTTTCAATTTGCAAGGAGGTTCCTCGAATCAGAGGTCGTTTGCTTCCAATGATGCCCCGGGGGATGGGCGGAGAGGTTCCACAGATTGCTTCGTTTAAACGTAGAATGATTCGGAGAATTTCATAGATTTTTGTTCGCTCTTCTTTTTGCCCTGTAACCAATAAACCACAGAAATATTCCAAGTTTCAAGTACTTTACCCGCCTCTTCCCCGCCCCTCTCACCTCCCCCTTCCCCAGTAATCAATGTTAAACAATGTTTAAAGAACAAAAGCCTCTCAAAGCCTCAAGTTGTTGTGGTGTCGTCCTCGGGGCCTCCTTTGAGGAGAGTGGCTCGTACGATGCTGCCCCCATCCATCTCCTGTCTTTCTCCCCATCCCCAACCACATCTCCTCCCCCTTCCACCACGCCCTTCCCCTCCCCATCAGCTCTCATCGACGATCCACTGCCAGGGTCCTGCAACAAAAGAACTCTCGCAAACTCTCCCTGGCGAACAATTTTCACATAATTAATTTTCACTTGAATTTCGACGAGCTCCTCGAGGGGGCGTCCGGTGGACGGGGCGTGGCAGGTGTTGAGATAATTACGACTCAGGGATAATGTTGGGAAATATGTTAATTAATTAGTTCCGTCGAAGTATATACACTGAAGGCTGTAAAATCAAGGATAATTGTGTGCGATAATAACCCTCTCTCATTCTCACTTTTTTTGTCCACGGACTCGATGGGGAAGCGAGATGTTAGTTTTACGAAGCGGGTGGAGAGGACGAAAACGAAGAGGATGACGAGGAGAAAAACGAAGAGAAGAAGGACGAGGCAAAGAGCAAAAGTTTGAGGAAATTTATTACACTCAGTCCTCTTTCACATGCAGCCGGATGATCTTAACACTTACCTTCTCCCTCCATCTTTCTTGCCCTCTCCCTTTCTTTCCCTCTCTTCATTGGAGGTTTCACCTGAGGCGAGAGAGAGAGATGTAGATTCATGGATTTCTCGCTTTTTAGCAAAATCAAGCGACGTCATTTTTTTAACTCTTTATCCTCTCTCGACCTATCTCTCTTTCTATCCCTAGATCTCCCTCTATGTATATTTCTCTCCTTCACTCTCTATACCTAGCTCTCCCACTATAACTCCCTCTCTCCCTCTAAATCTCTCTCTATCCCTAGCTCTTCCTCTACCGTGTGTCTACGCTAAAGTTAAGAACATAAATTTTCAACAGCTTGGCAGGTCCTTGAATGGTGTTCATTACGAGGGAATATTTTGCTCTCTTTCTCAGTCCCTCCTCACTCAATTCTTCATTGGCTGGGAACCTTCCATGAAGGGAAACTACCTTGGCGACGTGACAAAGGGTTTCGTGCAGTGCTTTTTTTCACTATCCTGAACTCCCTTCTCCTCTTTTGTATGGACTTTCCTTGTTGTCTTTGCTTTGATTCCTATAAGAATAATAATAAACCACGTAAACCTCCGGGAACCTTACTTTCCCTTCTCAATAATTCCACCGTCATCTCAGCCAGTCTCCTCATCACGATCTCAGACGATTCTCTAATTAGGGCGGTGACAGATAGAAAATCAGATTCAACGACGACTGACAAATGGACAAGAGCCACGAGATATTGTGGTAGAGAGAGAGAGAGAGGTGGAAGGGAGTGCGAGGAGGGGAGATAGAGTGCGAGGGAGAGGGCGAGAATAATGAGTGGAGAGGAATGGCGACCAATCGTCTGAACGGATAAACTGGCAGACAAAGGCACAGATGACGAAACGATGGATTTCCCGAAGAACAAAAGGCAGACGAGCCTGGAGAACAGACAAGCAGACAAATAGACTGAGATACCGACTGAGAGAGAAAGTGGGAGAGAGAGTGATAGAGTGAGTGATAAAGAGTGTGATAGAGATAGTGAGAAAGAGAGAGAGAGTGAAAGAAGAGGAGGAGGCAGAGGTTGGGGTAATGAATTTCCAATCTCTTCGCAATTTGACAGATGAGTGGCAAGTTGTGGAAAGTTGACTAATGAGGAGCAGGAAGTTGGACGGACGTGTCGAGTCGGGCTCCGATGGTTGAGTTCTGTTGATGTTGGTGAATGAGTGAGTGGCGAATGGTGGCTGACGGATGCCGGATGTTTTTCGTTGGCGGAAGTGAAAGTTTCCATTGTTCTGTTTGACTCAAACACGGATTCGCACTTAACCTAAGTGTGAAGCGGGGGTGCTGCGGAAGAGTTTGGAAATTGTTTCCAGGGGAAGAGCCATCAACATTGTAGCTGTGATAGTGTCTGTAGTTTTTGTTGTTGCTCCTATTAGTAATTGCAACAATTGTGGCCAAATGAGATCATTGTTGTTATCAGTAATCGTCTGACATCGAACAATTGATAACGACTTAAATAGTCAACATAAGCGGTTGATAGTTCGATGTTGTTCGTTTTGATTCATTTTGTGGTCCTTGTTACCGACATGTTATAACAACTGCAATTTGGACAAGTGGAAATCCACTGGTTTCTGAAACCGATGAAATTTCAATAAGGATGATGATTATTCACTGATGATGATTATTCACGACGCATCCTTAAAACTCGTCCTCTCGATGACCTTCACTAGAAATTGTGGTTCCTTCCATGGTTCTTTCTATCTTCATAAACCGTGTTTCAATTTCCAGCCCTAATGAATCACAACCTGGCTTCAATGCCAAAGTCTACCCTCACCCAATGGCCACTGTCTCCTCGGCCCTCTTTCAATCAACCACTTTCTATATTTTCTTTCTATCGAATTCTTCTCTTTACCCACAACTCCCCGCTTCCAGCTGTCGATTCATTCGAGCTGTGGCAAAAACGCTCGACGGACATCGACCATCGTCGACTGCTCGCAAATATTTGCGATATTCATTTCCACGAGGACGACGTCGCCGTTGTCGGTTGGTCGATGGTGACGACCCAGCACCATTAACAACGGTATCGACATCGGTATAGGCATCGAATCCATCGGGCAAGGATGACGACACCGAAGGACTTCTCGTGAAAGTCCTTCCGCCTTTCGCTCCGAGCGAGCTGAAGGCAGCTGAAAAAGTTTTCTAGTTTTTTTCTAACATTTTCCAATTTTCAACTGAGTGTTGACGAGGGAATAAACAAGTTTTTGTACCCCCACCTCTCCACCACACCCTCCACTAGTTGTTGTGGATCCTCCATCTTCGATGAGAGTTTCGCGAGTGGGAAAGTTGTATCTCTATAAGATATTGTTGTTTTTGTTATTGATGTTCTTATTGTTATGGTAGCTAATGCTATTGTTATTGTAGCTAATCCAATTGTCATTGTTATTGTAGCTAATCCAATTGTTATTGTTGCCATTGCAGAGAACCAGCACCTCGCTGTGGGGCGAGTGGATGGGCGTCCTGCACGGGGACGAGATCGAGTACTTCTTCGGACAGCCGCTGAACACGTCGCTGCAGTACCGGCCGGTGGAGCGCGAGCTGGGCAAGCGGATGCTGAACTCGGTGATTGAGTTCGCCAAGACCGGGTGAGTCGATGGTGTGGATGAGGGTGAAACGAAGGCGAATCTAGGGTGAATCAATGGGTGAATCAATGGGTAGAGAGGCCTTTTTTTGTGTACATAACTTACAAAGCGTGAAGCCAAAAGAAACCACTGTACGAAAAGAGCATCCAAAGTTGAAAAATATCACCACTACACTGAGTGACTTCGCAGTGGTGGGAAGCGGCACCTGAACTCACCACACGAAGCTTCCGAACGGGACGTCGCATCTTAGCTTGGACACAAACCCGTGCGCGGAAATCGCTTTTGGAAAGCAAATTGTCCCCAGCGACCTCTGCCGTGAACTGAACTTGCTCATCTTTTCCCACCACCATAAAAGCAAAGCTTTCTGCTATAATGTGAAAGCTTTCTCCAGGGTATAGTAAGCTTTACTCATTCCATCTCTCTTTCTCTTTGTTTTCGTCACTATCTGCAGCAACCCCTCACCAGACGGCGAGGACTGGCCGAACTTCTCGAAGGAGGATCCCGTCTACTACATCTTCAGCACCGACGACAAAATCGAGAAGCTCCAGCGGGGACCCCTCGCCGCACGCTGCTCCTTCTGGAACGACTACCTGCCGAAGGTCCGGAGTTGGACAGGTGAGTGCCATGCCCCTCGTGTTTCCGCCCCCACCAGCACCACTGAGCCTTGCACCGACCAAACAACCAAACAACCCGTGCACCCTACACCAACACCACACTGCACACCACAAGAACACCCAGACCCCTCTCACTCACACTCACACATCCCGGAGCTGTGTCGACGTCATGTGATGAGTCCCAATTGAATCACGATATCGATCTCCCCGGGGCGAGAATCCAAGGAAATCCCAGTCCAACGGTTCCGTCGAGTCCTCCTTGGCCTCGGGGCTTTCAAGCTCTCGACACTGACAGGTGGCTTTTGCTTTCGGTGGATATTTTCACGCGAGGTTGTCGACCATGCATTGAGGGAAGGTTTCGCGTTGTTGTTGTGGGGCTAATTGAAGTACTTGACATAAAGAAGTCACCGATCAGATATCTGAACCATTACACCGGGAGTTTCTTCTCTTCTAATGACAATAAAAATGATGGCGTGGTATGTTGAATCACAATACTTGTCAGGGGGCTTCCCCAGAGGAGGACTGATGGAGTTTTCAGAAGAAATCACTTTAATTTATGATTTATTCATAACCAAATTGATTTTTACCACCTTACTTCAACCACCGCAAACGCCTTTCTATCACTTGATTCGGAGAATTCACTTCATCGATTTATTACGCCTCATGTCGATGAGGTGACGACGTTAAATCAGGATTTTCGAACCGAATTAGGGATCGTAAATCCATGGGCCATAAACATGAGTGGTGTGGATTGCGAATGAAAGTGCAGACAGAAAAAACTGTCCATCGACGAACATTCCGGATAACATTCGATGACGAGGAAGGGTTGCGATGCTGAATGAAACGCAGTTTCCACGCTTGATCAACATAAATTACCTCGCGACCCCTCGACAAATCCCCTCCGAGTGATCGAGACTAATTAATCTGGCCTGGCCTGCGAAGTCGAAGCTGTTAATGAGACACTCCTCGAGACCTCTTCTCGCATGTTCGCAGAAATCGCAAATTGAATATTTATAAATTTATTAACACAAAATGAAAAAAAAAACGACAATAAAACAAAACCATTCGAAAACAGAACCAGAACGAGAAACGAAGAATCGGAGAATCCTCAATGCGTGTCGAATGTTTGGCCAAAATTAATTGCGCCCAGCGTTGGACGATGCGATGACTCACGATCCTCGGCCCACAATTCTTCGACCACGACTCGTTGTATATCGTAGTTTTCGGGGAAGCTTCGGAGCTCGAGAGCGAAACGAAATGCAGGCCTTTTGATTTACGAGAAAGCCGTATGTTGAATGCTGGAGTGTCCGTTATTAATGAGTCACTTAAAGGTGATTTATCTGCCTGTGGTTCGGTTGCGGTCTCTCTTAATCGGGTTTAAATCAAATCCCTCGACAGCGACGTGTGCCCAAATCCAGGGGATGGCCGTAAACTCGTGCTTTATACCGTGGTGGGCCTTTGACGTGCGAGTTTGTCATTAGGTCAACGGTCGGAGCGTCGGGATCGACCGGGTCTTTCTATATCAATCCGAAGGCATTCATTTTCAGTTCTCTTCGGCATGATCTAATTTATTGGATGACTTTTTTTTTATCTCAGAAGGTTGAATTCAGAATTCTATTATATTAATGATTATTCTCAATATTATCGAACTCACTGGATAAAAACTAAAATTAATTTGATTGGCCGATTGAAAGTAGATCGATTTTTTCAATGATTTATTTCCGATTTTATACTAGAGTTGTTTTTTCTGTAAATAGAAGTTATTTCATAACTTGGCTTTCTTAAATGGCTGCAAAATCAACTCGCGCCAGGCCAACTTATTGGCTTATAACCAAAGAATTAATAAAACTCGATAATTGTGGCTGTTGCGAATCTCCAGACGACGACTTCAAGTCTGGTTTGGTATACGTTTTTTTATGATTTTGTTATTTCTGAGCAAATTATATTATCTGAGCAACTTATTAATCTCATGTTTTTAATTTTTCAATTTTTTCTCGGACACTGGTCTTTGTCAAGAAATCTTTGAAAGAAAAAATTTCAATTTGTTGGGATTTTAAATACGTCCACAAAAAATGAAACTTAAACGGTTTGTTTTAAATTTTTCAAATTTGAATTGAAATTGTGACCAAAATCGCCCAGTGCTGATGTGAAGATTCATGAAGTAATCCAATCAGTGAGATGAGACGACAATTGGCCAGGGGAATAATTTGGATAATTTCTGTCCTGCGGGAACCTCGACCGGGTTGGCAACAGCTGGCCAAGTGTTGGGGATCCATTCGGGTGGCACCGTGAGAGAATCAGTCGCCAACAAACACAACCAACTGCTGGACGACGACAACAACTGATGAATATTCAACAGTCGCGAATAGAAAACATGATTTCATTCGCAGATCGGAGATCAAAAGAAAGCTCTGCGGAGCTGGTTTTCTAGGCCCTGGGGCCAGTGTCCACCGCCTTTATTTTAATGGCGATCGTTAATGGCACCCCTCGCCATCCCTCCAACTCCAACGATCATGGTGAGACGAGAGGGTGTCAGAGCGAGAGAAAGAGACACAGAGGGCAACTAATCACAGCAATAATAAAAACAACTGTACCCGTTGACAGTGATAAATTCGTGCATTCGCATTCACATTCGAATTCGGAACTGACTCCGAACCCGATTTCGATTTCCAAAACGAAATGAGTTATCGAACCGATCGCTGGTGAAAGATGCTCCACCGATGTCCCCAACGATGTCCATCGGAGTCGAAGACCTATTTCTTCTCCTATTTCTCCTTAATCTCAACCGTTTCTAGTTTTGTCGCTGGTGTCGGTTTCTCGCAGGTGTTTCATCTTATTCTCGTTGTTGTTGTTCTTGGTGCCTCTGCGTCCCGTTGCCAGACTAAACCGGGTCCGACCAGACCAGACCAGACCGGGCCCGACCAGACCAGACCGACCAGCGCCCAACTGTCTGCGGGTTCCTCTGCGAGCCGCGACGTCTTCGACTCGATTTTATCGCTATTTTCGTCGCTTTGCTAATCATTTGGAAATCGGCATCGCCGAAATCGTTTGAGAAGAGTTTATGTTAATTTTACGATCATTTTATTTTATTATTATTTTCGTTTTTCTTCATTGTTGTTTTTGCTGATTTTTTCATCATCACTTTTTTTTGCTAATTTTTTCGTTTTATTTATGTGTTTTATATGTTCTTTTGAGTGTGTTGTTTTCGCTGTTGTTGTTGTTGTTGTATTTGACTGGATTAACATAATTTTTTGTATCGATGTCATTTAGATTTAATGCGGTTTCTTATATAAAAGGTTACTGCCATCGATCTGTCCGTCCACCCGTTCGCGTGTCTGTCCGTCCGTCCGCTCGCTCGCTCGTCCATTCGTCTGCCCATCGGCCTCTGACGCATTTCTCTCCTCACACGCACTCGCCTCCATCCAACGGCCGAAGACGGTTTTTAATGAAAATACTAGGCTCTGATCTACAGTCGAGGTGAAAAAATCAACCCATCATTATTTTATATCGATTATTCTTTGAGTTATAAGATTAATGTTTCAATTTATTAGAGATTCAGGAATCAAGTAGATAATTTTCAAATTATAATAGTGATCTACGGCATCTGATCTTACGATCTGTATGGCATATAGAACACAGTAGGAAACTACATATTTTAGCGAAAATATCATTATACTGCTCTCGTCCTTCCGGTTAGTCCCGCTGGCACGAGTCGATTAGCATTCGCAAACGGCGATATTCACCTGAGACCAATGGATTAATAGATCGTAAATCGAATTATCGATTCCTTAGAAGGGAGCTGCACAAACCTGAAACATCAATTGATTTTTTATGGATCCATAAAAATGTTGTCAGCTGGTCTGCGCAGGTGAGCGCAGATTGTATTCGATAGTTAGAAACTCCGGTTTATGGAGCTGGAGCTCAATAAAAGAAGAACCTCGCTGGGAGTTGCAATGGATGATCAACGACTGTTTTACGACTCTCTCTGTGCTGGGAATGGTTTGAATTGGGGAACGCGACACGAGCTTCTGTGGCCCATTGTGGAGAAAAAGCAATATCATAAATTCAATCAATTAATGAAAGAGGAAGAAACTCTGGACTAGCGATAACAATAATAGCAACAACAACAACAATAGTGGTAAAAGCAAGCCGCAGAGATAACATCTCATGCAAATGTATACCATGGATACGAAGTGTTTAGATACACGTGTGCCTAATGCTGTTGTGTTGCCAACTTCTTGTCCAACTTCGATTTGTCTCATTTCTTTCTGTTGTTGTTTTTGTAATTTCAGATTTTGATTTCGCTTATGATTTTATTGTTGTTGTTGTTGTTGTGGTTCGTTCGCGTGAATCATTTGAATAATCGTCGTGGCTTCGATTCGACTAATCGAGTTGGCAACGAAAGCATAAAAATCGAAATTCGCTCATGAATTAGCCCAAGATGCACGCGACAGAATATAACAACAAAAACAAAAAGAACATTTACAACAAAAACATAAACAAAAACAAAACTATCAACAACAACAATAGCAACAAAAACAACAACATTAACACCGAAATAGATAGCTTCAGTTAGAAACACAGATGAAGATACATCGATTGATTCGTATCGTTTTTTAACCTGAGGGCAAAGTGTGTCAAACTAATAAAACGTTGATGGTGTTGCTTCTTGTTGATGTTGTTATTGTGCTATCTATTCTTCTAGCTGTATTGCTTTTTGTTTATATTATTGTTGTTGTCTCCGCTGTGAACCAACGAACTGTCTGGAAATTAATATTTACATATATCTTTCGAAAACCACCCTTTAGACCCTATTATTAAATAAATATAAATGAATGGCGGGGAGTTGCTTTGAGACGAAGAAGTCAAAATCGAAAAAAGCCGGCATAAAAAAAGAGAACATGAATTGATGGCGATGGTCCAGCGATGAAATGGCCAAAAGTGGGCGACTTCGAGTTCGGTTGCGTTGATGGCGGGTTTCTCTTTTTTTTTTGCTCAGTTGCCCCTTTTCCATCCTTCTTTGTGCCCGCTCTTTACATCTTCCTCGCTCTTTTGTGGCGATCGTAACTCAAATTTCTAATTGCATCCTCTGCAAGAAGCTCTTTAGAATGGGGAAAGGTGGGATACCATGGTTACCATGTTGAAGGCTCCTGCTGCGCGTGGAGCACATCAAAACCATGCTGAAGTCAACAGCTTTACGACGTTGTCGTGTTTTATGAAACTATTAAAAATTTGATTGCATACAACCACAACACAAAAGTACAACATAACTGAGAACGATAATTAGAACAACAACAACACTCACCGATACCCCACTATAAACCGAGACTATCTATCTATATTTTTTCGCATTAAAATTGTCAAAAGTTGTTCCTACAAAAAACAGCACGACGATCAATTGTTTATGTTCAGTTTATGGAGATGTTTTATGCTTTTGTTTTTGAAGTTCGAATCTCGGAGACAGATCGGTGATTTGATTAGAATCGATCCAGGAAGTCGTTCCGTGAACAGGGCAGAGGGTACTTAATAAATCTAAGAGTTCGCTTCCATCGTTATGTGAAAACTATCCTTAACTACCTCTTAGATGGGGGAATTGATTTCGCGTCCGAGTACTTCCCAAGAAATGAACCTTGTAATAAATAGTTTATTATTGATAATGACAAATCATGCATGAGGAAACGGAACTTCGGGTGTAGTTTTGGGTAACGATGGAAAGGATACTGAAAGAGTGGAAGAAAGTGGATGGATACCAGTTTTCTCTTGTGCACATATATTAGAATTCCAAATACGTTCGAGCACTGGCGAAGACACATCGAAACCGGGCCACTGGGTGCGGCGGCTTCGGTGCAAATCCGGAGAACCGAATGAAATCCGATCTTCACCAACGATAGCGGAATAAAATTCGGTAATAAAGACATCACAGATAATTCTATTCACTTTATGGCTTCCTCCCCGATCGATATCTCGCAGTTGAAGCCAGGCCGAGAGACCTCGATACCGTCGACGGTCTCGAGTTCGTGTTGCGATCACGTTCGATCCGCGATCCGATCGCGTTATGCAAATCGAGGCGAGTGTCGATCACGTGGTGCGGCGGGTGGGTCGGTCTGGCAGTGCCCGAACATGTCTGCGATGTCTATCGGAAGATGACGGTTCGACCTCTGATACAAGGGTGAACGTTTTCGTCCTTGTTGTAGTTCAACTCCTCCTCTTTGCTTATTGATGTCGTTTTCATGTTGGTGTTGTTGATGTCGTTTTTATGTTAGTGTTGTTGATGTTGTTGTTATTGTTGTTGTTGCTGCAGTTGTTGTACCATATTCGACAAGTGCGCTCGGTGACTGTTCGCAAAAGAATACCCGATCGAACAGAGTCCGCCGTCCGTCGTGGTCTGCCCGAGGTAAGTAAATGTCGAGCGCCATGCATTGCACTGTATTCTCACCACTCCCGCCCTCCATCCCCTTTTCCTCCCCCACTGCATTCAGTAGTTTTTCCTTATTTTCATCGCTTTGCTTTGCTTTACATTCAGTTTCCACTTTTGATCTCGCCTCTTCATGGCGTGGCCGGGTGTTGGGGAAGTCCTTGAAGGATCTCTGCGAACGTGGGTGGGGTGGGTGCGATATCATCTGCATCGCTCTCTCTGGAAGTCATGGCACCTTGAAGACCTGTCCAAGGGCTCTCTTCACAAGCACACACACAAACAGAAACACACACAAACACTCGCTCACTCCTCCGTCTTGTGAACCCCGCCGAATCTGCTCGAAACACACGAGCCCCAGACTCAATTTGATTGTTGTTTAAGTTTCGACCCTCATGATCGCCATCATCGTCATCATGCGATGCCTTCGGTCGCACGATACTTCCCAATGATACTCATGCCTCTCTCTCTCTCTTTCCTCTCTCCTTCTCACTCTACTTGTAGATTCCGTCTGCGAGGACAAGAACGGGAACCTGATGCAGGCCTCCGGAGCGCGCGTCGTGGGGCCGCAGCCCGCGACGCTCGCTGTCCTGGCGTCGCTGAGTCTGGCCGCCGTCTGGAGCGTGGTCGCCGCGTCGTCGATAGGCCAGAGCTTCTAAATGCCGCACCAAGCCAACCACAAGCACAACTGCAACTACAACAGCCGGAAGGACGCCGAAGGACTCGCCGAGGGTCCGGCGCGAGTCATGCAAGTGGTCGCACGAAGCTTCTTTTTATTTATAAGACGTAGGACGATAGGCTTAGAAATCTGTTAAGACCGTTGGCAGCCGTGTCGAGAACCGGACGTGTTCGGCAGCGGACGAACTTTCGACGGATTTTCCGGTTCCGGAGTTCTCGACGGCACTACGTAGCATACATAGCCAGGCGTAGACCCAACCACGCTCCTCGATTATCAACCGTAGCTAACCCCCAATGATTGAAGACCCTTAAAATTTAAACAATTTAGACAATTAGAGAAAGTGAAGCATTTTTTTAGACACCGCCGAGGATCGTCCGATCCGCGGCACATCGAATTAGTGAAAATTTTGTATGACTAAAGTAAATTAAGAAATTATGACTTTATGACGTCAGCCAATGATCGTTCCCCCGGGAACCTTGTGATGCAGAGCCCCCGACCCTCCCCCCATATACGACGGCAGGGGTGGGGGGCGCACGACGCATCGATCGCGATCAATAATTTTTCTTTGTAATTTTTGCACAAACATTTGATAATAACTTTTGATTAGAATTGAAATTTGATAGTTGAACAAAACACAAAACAAACATTGAAGCAGCCTCTTCAATGGGAACCTTTTTCACGCATGACATACGATTTAAGAGAAACCAAACTTTTTTACGACAACATTTTAGAAATGAAACCCTTAACAACATTAAATGAAAACAAGTCAAAGTGTTTTGTATCGAAGCAGAATAATTGAAAACCCAATGAGAAATCAATGAAAAAGCAACAAAAAGTTTTCACAAGTGAAACCTCTGAATTAATCGCGTATAGACGAAATTTTATATATATACTACATATATATTCAAATTGTTATTGATATTATAAAGATATACATATGAAACAGCAAAGAAGAAAAATCAATCTAAATAAATCCTACGAAAGTCCAAATACAGAAAAATTGGTTTGAAAATAAGAAATGTTCAACAAAAGACTCTCTCACGAAATCACTCATTCGACCTTGCTTCCGTTTCGTTTTCGCATCCACTCCCTGTGTCTTCTTTTTCTTCATCCGGCTCCGCACTTGGTCCCTCCCCTTTCCACCACTAAGTTAAGTCTAGCCTAAAGTTTCGACTCGATCAACGACGAGGAACGGACAAATACTCGATATTCTGTAAAATAAGTTATTTTAGCGTAACGAAAAAAAACCAAAAAAACAAAGAATAAAAAAAAAATCATAAACTCCCCCTATAATAATTGTGATCTAACAAGAAAATATATATATACCACATAATATAAATAATCATATATCGTATGACAACTAGTTTGGAATATTAAACCAGAAATCCAACATAGGACGTAGCCTTTAAGTAATAAAACTTTTACAATATTTAATAAAAGAGCATTTTGGTTTATGTGTTTTCATTTGCTCGTCTCACCTCACGTTCTCTCACCTCACTTTCTGGCTTTTTCATGCACGATTTTCAAGATTTTGTTTCAAAAGACTGGTCAGCGAATCGAATCGGGTCGATATCTCCCGCTGGAATTCGGGAACAGGACTGCGTTCATTTTGTAATTTTCATCTAAAGACGTGGATAAGTGAACTAAATTGAATCAGAATCAGAACTATTGAAGAAACATGGGGCATTATAGGAGACCAAGTATCCGGAGGCAACCTAAACTTTCTGTCTTTCGACGGCACCAGTCTTTTGTCTATTTACTGTTCTGTTTTCTTCTTTTTCTTCACCTGCAATCACCTCGTAGGATCATCATCTTCACCATCATCGCTAACATCGTCAACCCTCAAAAACCACATGGTGAGTCGTGTGGTTCGACTAGTATTTCTTATGCAGTTTCCCAATGAACCATATTTTTACGATCGGATTTCAGCATAAAACGTCATTCAAAGGATAATAATAACGTGTAATACAAATAAATATATGGCCTAGATCTAAGAGAAGAACAACTGAAATTAGTTAAATTGATGAACTTAACTAACATACATATCATTATATTAACCTATATATACACTTAACTGTATTGTATTTGTATTGAGAACCACTTGAAAAATGAGGTAAAACTACAAGTAAAAAATACAACCAATTTTAAAGCATGTCTGTATCTACATAAATGTATGTAAAAGATATTTGGAAAATGAAAAAAAAAAAAAGAAGTACTAAATCTAGACTCAATGGAAACGAATATTTGAAACACAAACTAAGGTATTATTACTATTAACGGAAACTGAAATATTTTTAACCTATAAATAAAAATACATATCAATATTGTGAATGATCTACACAAGTATTTCCGAGCAAAACACACACATATACAATACACAAAGCCCACAGTGGGTCGATCTTGATGCATATATAGCCACGATATACGGCTCACTGGGGTACGATATTTATTAGAAGAACAAAGAAACAACTACAATTGCAAAATGATATAAATAAATTCTAAAAATACTTTAAAATCCCAAAAAATACACATAGAGGATGGAAAAGTCCGACTGAGGTTCGTTGACTATTTTTGCAATTGCGGTTAGAGCGTTGCCGGATCCAAGTACTGTAGGCAGTAGAGGACGTTGCTGTTGCTTTTTAGTAGCAATGTGTTAGCCGTTATTTAGAAGAACCCTAAAAAGTTGTAGAACACCTATATAATCGTTTGAGTAGGTCCCTGTCCGCGGCCCACTGTTATGTGGCGTCTTCACAAGTTAATGTAGTACATACTCCCTATGTATACCGCTGATTTCTGTATTGGTCGAATAGAAAAAATTAGTGGACACAAATAGCGGACATGTGTTGAACAGTAAATATATCTTATGCAAGATATGCAATTATTAATTAATTAATATATTTAAAAACCTAAGGAAAAAATACAGAAAAACTAAGTCTATGAAATAATAAAAATAGAAAATGTTGATCAAGAAATCCAATTTATATTTTTATACAAAACAATGAAAGTAATTCATTTAAACTTCGAAATACACTTAAAAACTTCACAAACACATTCTCTTTCACGCTAAGAGATAAAGAAATAATTATTGAAATATTAGAAAATTGTTATATTAAAATGAAACACATACATTTGAAATATAAAATGCCTCCATTTTGTATTTTTTGAATATTTACTATATTTAAGTATTGAAATAATCAACAACACGAAATCGTTTTGTTCTAAAACATGAATATTTAAGAGAACAATTGCATAAATTGTTTATTTATGAAATATTTATGTCATTTTAATGGTTTTTGGCTCAAGCCACAAATTTGACAATATGAATATTTCGCCTTAAAAAGTCATTGTTACTGAAATTTCTGATCCCAATTCCGTATAAAACCCCTTCATCAATCACCTTACTTTTCTACTATTCATTGATTTTCTTAGTTTCATTTTGGTCTTTTTTTTAGCAATTTGTTTTTTCAATTTCAACACAGGTCTCTCCCACATATACACAATTTTTTCTAGTTACTCATCCTCCTTCACTCTCTCAACTCGCCCATCACGTTTTGAAAAACCTCGCAACTATCTTCTGTTGTCGCCTATGCCTCTGCCTTTGCATTGAAATTTTTAAATTAAAAAATTAAATGACGTTAAGTACCAAAAAATAACAAAAGAAGCAACGTTTCACTTACTACTAAAGTATTTTATCATAACTAGCATTGAAGTACCTATTTTGAGGTACTTTTTATATACACTTAGACCTATTGAGAAATATATCTATAATAAGTATTTACGATAAGCTTATGACTACGATACTGATCGTAAAACAACTTTCAGTTAGGTTATGAATTTAATATTTATTTATATACTAATTCTCAACATTTTTGTTTTATTATTTCTTTAGATATCAAAAATATTCCTTTTATATTACATTTCGTTTTATTAGATTAAAATCAATACAAAAGTTAAATTTCTTGTCCATCTTTTTAATGTATTATTTTATCTCATATAGTTTGCTACTTTCGTTATAATTTTGAAATGATTCCTTTTATTTCGATTCTTCAATTCTCCGTAGTTAAGTGTACATAAGTAAGTCTAATTAAGTTCAGTAATAAAAATAAATTTGAGTAGGATACTGATAGGTGATGGTCCTTGGCCGGCGCGAAAGGTAGTCTATTCAAATATATTGTAATTAGGAGTAATTATTTAGATATATCAGCTACGACATCTGATAATAAACCGAGACACGAACACAACCATAAAATAATTAAAATATACCCAATCACAAACACAAATGCAAAGCTAAAGAATCCCACAAACTATATGGCTTAATTAAAGCGTTAATGGTAAATGGACAAAAATTCGATTATAAGATTTACAATTAAATTCAAAATGAAAACCAAAATGTATAATTAAAAATTATTTACAAACTAAAATTATAAGTACGTTTAAAAACAAAATAATTAAATTTAGCATCAACAATTAAAAAATAATATACTAATAGTGGTTTTATGTAAAAATATCAGAAACATATCACTTTATGGCCTATTTATATATTCAATGAAAACAACTATAACAGAAAACCCAAAAAAAAAAAAAATAAATAAAAACCAAGAAAACTGGAAAACTGCAATTCTAAAGATTATATAGATTGCTGTTTAAATGCGTTCATCTTCGCTAATGTTATTTTCCAGTTGCGCCAAAAGTTCGCGGCAAAGCTTTGAAACCATTAATACTGAATAATTTAACGGCTATATACGAAAATATATTGAATGTTGTATTCAAATTGCGGATCCCAAAAGTCGAGCGCCACATTGTGAGACTAGGGAACACTGGGAGAATGATTCAAGCTCATGTTCTGTAGAAGTACAAACAAAGGTATTGGCGAACCAAACCAGAAATAAACCTTTTTATTTAATTTTCGATTGAAATTAAATATTTCAATATTGTAAACGCAATTGTATTTATTTTTATTCATTATAATTCAATATCAAAAAATATATTTTATCGCCAAAATATCCAAAGCAACTTACCTTGAGCTTCGCTCCAAATGGGTTTTAATTTTGTTGAATATATATTTATTGAGTGTATATTTAATTGATTGAAATATAGATTTGAAAACGTCTGTGTCGTGACCGCATTTGCAAAAATTATCACACTACACTCGAAATATTCCGAGATATAGAATTAAGAGAAATTGGTCTTTGGACTGAAAATACATGGTTACTCGTTAATCAGCTAACAATAACAATAAATAAAATATATATAGTAAATTGTTTTATTTCGTATAGTGAAGTACAGACATACATATGCAGCAAATTCTCCAACAATAATTACAATACAATAAACTACTGGAAAACAATTAGAAAACAATATTGCTTGACGAAGTTCTCAAAGACGAAACAAATTAAACATTTAAGAGGATAATTGTAATATTGAGGTAAATTAATAATGATAGTTTTAATAGAATATTTTATTTTGTTTTGCTTTAGTGTTCAGCTAGACGTATAGGAAGGATTTAAAACTAAACAAAATGAAATGCAACTAAACTAAAATGAAATGTAATGTTTGTCTATAAAAGTAAAAACAATAAGAAAGCAGCAACATTTATATAGATATTTACATATACACTATATGCAACGTATTTTAAGTGAACAGTAAGTTATTTACTTTAACATTGACAAACAATATGTATTAAAGATATTAATAAATATATATATAAATAAAACTATTATTAAACAAACAGAACATTTAATTGAAACAAATGTAAAACAAAGTCGTAGGGAACATTTTATTGAATTGTAAACTCACACAAGTAAACATATTACAAACCAAAGTCAATGAAAACAAAATTATATTATATTGAAGGATAAATATGAGAAATCAACTGAAATAAAGAAATATGATATATAAATTTTTTTTTTTTTATTTTTAATTACCACTTTTATTTAATTGTAGATTTACTTCTAAATTATGAGAAGCAATTTCTGTCATATATAGAATTTATTAACTCTTGTTTAGGAGCCCCCAGTAAAAGGTGAAGGAAAAGTTGTTTCCTGCCTTGCGGTGAAGAGAATATGAAACATTGCGAACATCCATCAACTACCTCAACAATTACAGCTCCGACAATCATCACAACTTCAACATTTAAATGCGACTTCCCGAGTTTCTGGAGAAACATCGTTGAACATGATTCGAACCTAAATTCTTCATTCGATGTCTTCGACTCGACTGGACTCGACGGGTGCCAGACTTGACCACAAGACGTGGGTTGCAGAGGGTGTCGAGTTCAGAAAACGTCATAAATTTCGCCATCGATCGGAGGCGATAAGAAAAAGCAAGCGAAAATAAATGGCCAGAGGCCGATGGGCCGGGGGTCCACGAATCGGGGGAACCAGCGATAAGCGATTGATTTATGAGCATTGTTGCAGGAGGGGGTGGCAGGTCGGAGAGGGATGGGGGCGCCTGAATTAGTAATCGCAAAACTTTCACCCCTCTAGTTCGAGCATTCATCATGCGATCCTGCTGACAACCGGCCATGCTGATTTGCCCCACTGTGCCGGTCGGGACCAGTCGAGGCGAGGCGATTGGCGGCGGCGGCGGCGGCGGCGACCGGCTGGCGGATCAGCTTGCTGACCCATCTGGCGACTCAAACTTTATTGACTTCGTGATATGCTAATTTGCCGCCCACTCCGCACCGCACCGCCCCGCCCCCTCGCTCGTTTCCGGGATGCAACTTGTTCGTGTTTTCCTCCCGCAAACTTCTGCATTCTGCGAACATTACTCCTCCATCACCGCGGACCGTTAGACAAATAGCGGTCGACCCACTGTGCACTACAGTGGGCTGCGGGTGTGCGTTTGCATGAGCGGCAGTTAATTAATTCGTCAAACATTGAGACATTGACAGCCCGTCATTAGAACACATCGAGCATCTGCCGTGGACGGTCGCCACCGCCAACCTCCACCCCCTCATCTTGGTACGACCCGCCCCGCCCCTCCTCCTGCGCCCCCCTCTGTTCGGTGTGTTTGCATTGCGGCTGATTTATGACGACTGCGCATAAATTTGTTTAAATTGCAAAGCTCGTTTTAGTTGTTGTTTTGGTCGTTCTTGGGGTTGTTGTTATTGTTGTGTATGTTGTCTGTTTGCCTTTAGCCAAGTCATAATGAATCGAACTAACACTTGTTCACAACTTGTTTTCGTCTCTAGTACGCCACCCTCGACGTTTGCAAAGTTTCTCCCGATGACAGGTGAAGGAGGTAAAACTAACGGACATAATTCTAGAAAAAGATTTGCATTTATTTTCATTTCGAGAACGAAAAGGCCAACAAATCGAATTCGGTCGCTCCGTAATTTGAGTGTTTATAATACAGATGTGTAGTTATAAGTTATAACACTCTATATCATGCCATGCCGACAGCAAATGTTGACACTCGGATCGCGATGCTGTGCGAGTGGATTATTTGTCAATTCGTCGATTACTCAACTTGATTCCATTCATCTCCCGACCACTCGACCCGGCTGACCCTCGGTCGGAAGAGCTCTCAATGTCATTCCTCGACTTCCGGTCATTTGGACAGGCGTCGAAATAGCATTAAAGCATCATAAAGAAATGAAAATTAATTGTTGCTGGAAAATAAGCATTAAAATTTAACAGTTATCAAGCTATAAAAGGATTTTTTTATGGAATGTCGTAAAAAAGGAAATAAAAGTAAACTTTAGGGAAACTCGTTGCATTAGCATTCTTTTAATTGATCAATTCCCTAGTCGATTCCTTCATGTACATACATAAATGTGTAATGTAATTAGTTAGTACATTCATCAATACTTGATTGTTGTTGTTGTGCAGTTGGCATTTGGGAAAACAATGATAAATCATGAAATATTATTAAGTGAACTATCGATGGATAAACGTTTATTATTAAAGCGAATGTAATCACTGTAATCATTTTAAATGTTGTTTTTCCATAATATCAACAACAACAATACACAGACGACGCATCCAAGGCCAGATTACAATAACATTTACGTAATAATTAGTAATTCACACTTTTAATTACTCAGTTTAAAGAGAGATTCTCCCCAGCTACTGGGCTTAGCCTAATCACCATCTGATTCTAATAAACCACATCATTACCATATAACTACGATCATATATGATCGTAACACCCTGGTTATCATTACTGGCAATTATGGTCAATAAAACCAATATTACGACTATATAATGAAGGCCGAGCCTTCAAAGGGTACCATGGGTTCTTTGGTATATTCAAATCAATGATATATAGTGGGGGATTTCATTTGTCAAATCAGAAAGATATTGAGTTTAAGATATATCTCTTTTCCCAATAACTCTGAATAGAATGAAGGAAATCTGATCTTTTGACAAATAAAACCTGATCCTGAAATAACCTCGATTCTCCGCTTTATCTTAGAATACCTACATTATATTACATCTGCCTCTAACTTCCATCCCGCTGATGAATACGATGTTTTAAGGCCTCGGACAAGGCGAAGGTGCAATGAAACCCGCCCCAAATCTGAGCTTTCATTACCGCTAATTAAAATAAAGCGTTTCCCACCACCATCATCATCCAACATCCGTCTTCCCTCGTTGTCGTCTCTCCCACCACGACACCGTGACAAAATGTGGAAATATTTCGACAAATTCATCAGCAAAACAAATTGCGTTGTCGCGAAACCGCTGGCAAAGCAGCTGAATTATAAATAAGGATCAGCGGCGGAGATTGGGGGCCCGGGACGCACCTGGACAAGAGCTCCCAGCACTCCCGCCACGCAGCGCATTCATCAGCCACAATTATGAATTATGAGTAGGCTGAATGCCGGAGGGGAAGGTGGAAACCCATTAAATTCCCGCTGTGGTACGATTTGGAAATGTGTCAACGGCGGTTGAGCCGACGGAACTAGCGCATATGGAAATAATTTAGACACTCAGTCCATAGGACAGTGAGAAAAAGATGGAGGAATTTAAATATGGAGATTACGAAAATAAGAATTGAATTGAAGAAAATTATAAAGATTATGCCTTTCATTTCCTCAAATACTTTGACAATTGCTTTCAAAACATATTCTATAGAATATTTTCTCCATTGGATTCATCGAGATGAGTGATGAGTTGTGGCAAACGAACGCTTCCTGATATCAGATGGTCATCGGCCAGGGCCACGCCTCAGTCGATGTCATCGATGTCGCCGCTCATCGAAGGCACCGCTGAGCTTAGCTGAGCTCATCGCATTGCGATGGCGATTCATTGGATTCATAAATCATCAACGCATTCATTGACCTGATGGAGGGTGAAGGAGAAAAGTGTAGAAGGGTGAAAAGTGTGCGAGGGAAAAGAGAGTTAGCGGGAGAGAGTTGAAAGAGGGATTAAATTGATGAGACGGATAATGATACCGGGAAACGAGAGCTAATCTGGGCAATTAGAAGCGGGAATTCGTCTTCTGACTGTCTGTCCATCTATCCGTATGTCCGTCTGCCTATCCATCCATTAGCCCATCCATTTGCTGTGTCTGTCCATCCGTTGTGCGCCTTTCTGCCCGTCCCTTTGTCCGCAGTGCGTCGTTTATTTCCTTAATTTCGACTAATTTGCATCGACATCTGAAATCATCTCGATTCACTTGATGATTACTCGCCTACAGGCAGCAGTCAACAGCAGCAACCAAGAACAACAGCAAGTACAACAACAAGGACAACAACAATAGCAACAACAACTACATCCGAAGCACCAACGGAATCGACATCAATGTCGACATAATTATCGAATGACGATTTTTTTGTTTTTGCGCGAGTTTTCTTTTGATTTTCTCTCAGTGTGGGAACCAACAATTGTGCAGTTTCTGCCTCGCAGGCTCTCGAACTCCAGATAGTCGGGAGTTATAATTGAATCGAGAAGACGGATCCGATTCGATCCATAATTGCGATCCGTAATTGAGAGTCTTTCCGATCGGAGTTCTCAGAAAAATCGAAGTTCTGAGAAGAATCCAAGTGTCGAAGACTTGGGACTATGAAGTATCGAATGGCTATTGAAAGTATTTCGAAGGGTGTACGAATGCTGTTCGAAAACATGAAGAAGGTGAACAAGAAACTTCTTGCGGGATTGTGAAGGGCTTTATCATATGTTTATCTACTCTTTTTGAAAAGTGTTCCTCCTTCTTTTCGAATGAACATTTCAGGCACATACTTGAAAACACATACTTCCCATCACCTGCAAGTTTATCTGATTGCGAATCTTTCTCTTCTTCGTATTTTTGTTGACTTTGTACTCATGCTATTGTTTTCCTTTCTTCCTTCGATTGCAGCCTTCCGGAAACGATTTGCGGAGGTCGCGGAACGCGTCTTCGTCTACTTCAGAACCTGGCTGATCAGCGGCTGAAGCGACGATGCGACGAGGAGCCGAAAGGAGAAAGGAGAGGCGCCCCTGTGCCAAGAGGGAGAGAAAGAGAACGAGATGAGCACACCGGCCAGTGTGAGAGGGAGCGAGAGAGCCAATCAACCAATCATGCGGTCACTTGGCGGAAATCACTCACGAATCAACAGCGGATTTATGACAGCAGCGCATCTTCCAACAACTTATACAACAATAAAAACTCTAACAACAATTACAACAACGCCAACATTACAACAACACCAACAATTACAAAAATAATTATAACAACAAAACCCCCTCCAATAAAAGCCAAGATCATTACCAAGAACAACAAAATCATCAAAACAACCACCTCCATCAACAACAAGAACAAAAAGAGAAATAATCACGAATAACATGAAGAACGCGATGAAGAACTCCGAAACGAAAAAGAAGAAGATGAGCGTATGAAATGAAGGAAAACCCAGCTAATTACAAAAACAGTGAAGAATCGAGTGAAGCGAGTTGTCAGACGATGTCAGTTGCAAAAGCATTTTGTAGTAATAAAAACAACAACGTATAAAGCACACAATTTTGAAGGAAATGTCGTGTTTGACTTTGACGTCGACTTCGACGTAGCCCCTGACGTCGACGATGACGCACACGCATGATGCGCACAAACACACGCACCGAAAGAGGAAGACAAGGAGCAGCTGAGGAGAAGTGAGCAGAAGATGTGGAGAATCGAGTAGAAGATGTGGAGAATTGAGCAGAAGAACATGTGGAGGAATAGATGGAACTCGGTCAGGATTGGAATGAGCTTCCAGAACAACAACTCACCGCATACACATACATTGGCAGTTACGTTTCATGCATTTCAATGGCAGCCGTGACGTCACGAGTCGGGGAGTCCGAGGGGCGGAGGCGGATTTGATGGAACACAACAGACTCTGCCGACCGATCGGGCGATCGCAAAACGTGCGGCCCACACGACACGATATTTTCTTTTCACTTTTATCTCTTATTCATTTGGTTCCTCTCTTTCCCCTTGTTTTCCTTCCCTCTCATTTTCCTTTGTTTCCCCCTCGCCGAACACTTAATTCTGTATCCAGCAGCGACATTTGTTTACGCATTGCAAATGCCGCAGAGCTCCTCCGACTCCCTCATTCATTATTCATGGACCCGCTGCCGAAACCCCACCCCGTCCCCGCGGAGGGAACGCAATCTCTCGAAAACCTCCGCGGAATCAAAAGTGAACTCCAGAGCTTCGCATTTTTCTATATTTAGTCGAACAATTGGACAACAGTGATTGCAAAACAATTAAAGAGTATAGAGAGAAAACCAAAAAGAAAAGAAAACACCCTAACAAATCTATTGTATTAATATGACTTCCACGTGCAATTGTTATCAGGCGAGAACAAACGAAATCAATAAATTCTTCCACATCCAATCGTTTGGCATTCATTCGGGGTTCGCAATGGGTCTCGAGGAGTTTCCATTTCTTGCAGGTCCTTGACCAGAAGTCGCTTCGGGCGAAGCCAGGTCCAGAGGTGTTTCGGTTAGATCAAACGATCGGAGGAATTAATTAAGAAGGCTTGTTTGTATCTTCACTGATTACTGGATCCGATTGCTACAACAACGATCGTGTTCGTCGTCTCCACTACCTCATTCATTGACAGTTTGGCATTTGGTGCTGTGGTCAATAAAATTGGTTCCAGTTTTCGAAGAGATCGAAGTCGGGCCTCTTCAACTTCATTCATGACGATACTACTTATTTTATTTGAGATTACAATTTAAGGCAAACAGGCGAAAATCAGAATTGCAAATTCTGAACAGAAGGTGTGGCAACGCTGCGTAACAAAGGGTCAACACACACACACGCAAGCATCAGAAAGAAGAAGAAGAACGGTTGAAAAAATATCATAAAGACACGTCGACACGAGGCTCATGAATTTATCAGCGATAGCTTTTGGATTTTGGATTAAATAATTCATGAAATTCGACAAATTGAGCGAACGAGTTGAATCCGCAGACAGACAGACAGACAGACAGACGCATGGATGTGATTATTTGTATGTGTGTCACATGTCGCCACCGAAGAAGAAGAATATGAAGAAGAACAAGCCTCCGTGACGACAAAGATCAGCGCGGAGAAACCCACGCGATAACCTTGAGACCTCCCTGCGAATGCGTGGCATGTTCCACCATCACCGCAATCCTCTCACCCTCCCTTCCATCCAGCTTGTTGACGCAGCACTCGAAGCTTCCTCGAAATCCTTTCTTTCGCCTCTCGCCTCAGTGGATCCGGATCCCTTCGCACCCGGTTCTTCATGCTCGTTTCCCTCGGATGATTTGATTGCTTACAGAAATTTGTTGGCTGATTGAATCGCGATGACTCGAATCTGAGCCAACGTCAAGAGGCGTTCAGATGTGAATCGTGTGTGCGTGGAGTGGGCGTGGCAGGAGGAGGAGTTGACGACTTGCGAACGCTCTCGAACTTTCAGTACGAGGTTGGCCACAGTCGCCCTTTCATTGTGTATATCTTACTTTCATTACCACGAGACGAAGCCCGTGACAGACGACGTTGGGGCACGACTTGGGGCTCCCTGGGGCCTACTGGGTCGATTTCTACGCTTGTAATCTACGTCTTACTTAAACCACACATAATAGAGATAGATCAAGAAGACACAGCAGAAGTCGCGGCCTTTGTTTACATTTTCGAAATACGAATGGACAACAAGCAAGAACTAAGCAAATCATTAAGAATTAACCAAATACAATGGGCCAAACATTAGCATTTAAATGGCGTTTGTTCGCCGCAAACGAAAGCCATCTGCACAACCCATACAATAACAATGATCTCTGCCGTCACATTAATAATAATGAAAATATTAATAATAATAAAACAATACAACAACATCGTCGCCATGCCGAATCGAACCAAGTCGAAGCGAACCGAACGTACATTCGTCATGAACAAATGTTGACTTTTGTTGGATTTCAACAGGGTTTGACGAGAATTTCCGTTCCGTTCTTCGCGAGTGAAACTCGATATCGGTAACAACAACAACTATAAAACCAGCAACCAATAATCAACAATGATAATGACAACGGCAATAACAAAACAAAAAAAAAACAAAAAACAGGTGAGGAGAACAGGTTCGAATTTTGGCCAAGTTCGATGCGATAGTTGGCAGAACCTTCAACTTGGCACTCGTTTTGGCCGAAACTGGAAAATATTTGAAAATCGTGTTTTTCATCTCGTTCGCGTTGTTGCTGTTGTCAGTATTGTTGTAATTCCATTGTTGTTCATGTCTATGGGTGTTTTGGTTGTTGTCCGTGTTGTCGTTAGTGATCGTTATATGTTGTTGTTGTTGTTCCTGTCGTTTCTGTTGTTGTTGTTGACAATATGTCTCTTGTTGTTGCTGTTGACAATATGTGTCTCGATGCCAGCGACAACTTGTTCAACAACCAACGTCGTCGTGCGTTCGAGCGGAGACAGCGAGTCACCAGATCAGCTGCAACAACAGCAACAACGACAACAATAAGAACAAAAATAACAAAGACAAGACAACAACACCGAAGACTCCGTGAAAGCTTTTTCGAAATTCAAACAAAAAACCAAAATAAAATCTAAAGAGCAGCAAAAAATCCTGAACAAAACCATATGCGAATCAAGCTGAAAGCCATTAAAGAACCTGTTGCCTTATCGTGCGAGCCCTGCTCGTCCCAGCAGAAGCTTCTCATTCTTCTTTATCCTCTTCGCCCGCCACCTCGACAGGTTTCTGGACGGGGGGCTGGTCGCATGAAAGCCATGTCTTAAGACGTTGCTGCCAAATCTTCATTTGAGTGCTGTTTGTTTCCTTTTATCTAATTTTTTGTTTAGTTTTTGTTTGGTTTTGTGGTTATTTTTGTGTTTTATTTTTGGGAGACCGCAGAAATCTTTGAGTTCAATTAACAACCGAGCGACAGATGCTGGAACCTGCAGCGGTTGTCGTAGTCACGGTGTCGCAGTGCCAATCGGCGATCGCACAGTGGACGCGATCGGCCTGGCGCACGCGGCTCCCTCAAGTTTGCGTGAGAGCCGCGCTTGTCCCACTGTGCTTCGTCAATTATGATTATTAATCAATTTTCAGCGAAAGAAGGCAAACGGCGAGCAACAACAAGGCACAACAATAACAATAGCAGCAACAAAAACGATACACAAGCGTTGAACAAAGCAATCGAGTTTGTCGCTTAAGTCTTTTGTTTCCAGCCGGCTCTTTCATAGCGTTTTCTTTCTCATTTTTTACTCATATTATTGTATTTATTTTTTGTGGTATTGTTTTTTATTTCCCAGTTTGCGAATTGAATTTCTTTCACTTCGCGCCCGATGAATATTGAAATTCGTTGATGGTTTCTTATGCTAATTTCGACGATACACAAGCACCGACCGATTCCAATCTCAGTCTCAGCCCCAGCCCCTCAAGAACCCACTTCGACTCCGGCTAATTCCATTCGGTCAATCATAATCCCTTGAGCAAACACTGTTCTAGTCCACGGCCAAGAAAGTTCAGCCGCGAATCCGGCTGGAGGGGCGACGAGCGGTGGTTCATAGAATCGGATACATTTCTCGGCATTCGATCTCCATTTGCCTCACGTCATTTGCCCGAACCGAATTCATGAATGGAGCTGTGTAAAATTTCCCTCCTCGTAGAACTCAACGCTAAAATTAGAAAAATGTCTATTGTTTGCATTTCGTTTCGTTCGAAAATCCCGCCGAAAGTGTGATTTTTTGGGCGATTTTCGGGAAACCAAAATTCCGCGATCGATTATCGACTCGATCGATGACCGACTGCCGGCCAGACTCGCGACATACGACAGTCGATAAAGAGATGTCGGCGTCGCCCACGCGGCTGCACCTCTGATGCCGAAAAGCCGTCACATTGATGGGTTTTTAATTTTATACCTTCATTAGCATCGCTCCGTAAACGTAGCTCGTTCTGGCCTTTTTGTCTTTTTGCACGCATCGAGAGCCATCGAGAGCTGTCAACCGCCATTGTCATTGCCGTTTCCGGCGGCCATTGGGCGTTTCGAGTGCTACACTTTCCCCAAGGCCACCGATTGTCTCTCTTGATTTGCGTCCGCGCGAGTTTTCTATTCATCTGTGTGCGTTTGATTTCAATTTTGATTTGAGTTTATTATTTATTGCGAAACCTCAGTCACCTCAAACTTGGCATTTGTCGCCGAATATGGCCGATGGATGGCCTAGAGCGGAGTTCGCTCACGGGCCTGGTTCAGTGACACAAATGCAACTTGTCTCGCGGGAAGGTCGCCGGCGCCGCAGCCCCGGCGGCATCGCCTCGAGATCGAGCGCCAGCACGTGTTTGCATTGGACGAACACCAATTTGATGAAATCAAACCAAATGCGGATTCAGCCCGAGGCACTTGGCCCTGAGGGCGGTCGGGCCGGGGCGAAGGAACGGCTACTGAAAGTGGTCAGACCGTGATATCACCACTCAATCGCCTTCCTCCGCAGCTGCGCCCGAGCCAAACGAGATGTCTCTGAAAGAATCGGAGACACTTCTGGTAGGTGATCTCCGATCGTGTCTGCATCGCTAATTTGACAAAACCGCTCGGGCTGGCAATGATTTGTGCGATGATTTAATCGTGTATCGCGACGATCGACGGCGAATATTAATAATCCCGCAGAACGGAACAAACAAGAAGACGACGGACGATGGTCTCGAAAAACAAAAAAATCAGGCGAAATTCACTTCAATGATCCAACAACATCGAACTGAACTTAAAAGAAAAGAGAAAAAGGAAAAAAATAAAACTAACCCGGTGCCCCACGATCAGCAGACGCTGAGCACGATCGGCCCGAGTGTTTATTGACAACTTAATCGAGTCGCATCGCACCGCGCGCACCCGTTGGAATGGAGAGCCGCAGAGAACAGTTGGCTATGGCTTTGAGCGCGGCTCCTCCGCGTGTGTGTGTGTGGTCCTCGTGCGGACCCATGTTCGACGCCGCACCCCGAGCTCTGCAAACCCTGCCTGCCCCCCCACTGCAGGCTGCCTCCTGGTCGCGGCCGCCACTCGCGACCGTCACGTAGAGCGAATTCGAGTCGAGTCCCGGCCAGGCCAGGCCAGACAAGAGATTATGATCGCGGGCTGGTAATTTGAGTCCTCTCCTGCCGACCTTGGCTCACGGTCACCTGTGGCAACGGTCACTTGCGGCAACGGTCACCTGTGGCTGCGGCCTCCCGCAGTCGGTCGGCTCCCGGTGGTCGTCGGCCGGTGGACAGAGAACTAGGTGGACCGCATGCGGACCACGCCGGGGTCCGACTTCGACCGAAGGAAAATTGGTTCGCATCGATCGAGGTTTGCAGAGATGATGGTGATGATAGATGGCGGGAGCGAAGTAGAGAGAGAGAGAGAGAGAAGGATGAAGAAGAGGTCTGCTCTCCCTCCCTCAGGGGCAATGGGATCATCGTTGCGAGCTCAGTGGGTATGAAGGAAGTCGATCGCGGTCGGGTTTTATCTCGCTGCGATCGCGATCCGTGACCGGAACGGAAGTATTCGCCGGGTTAAATGTCGTGGCTTGGCGTGGCAGCTGCCATGGCCGGCGAAAGGCAGAAACGTTAATAAATGTTTAATTGGCTCGAGACGCCGGCTCGAAAGCGCGTGAGGTTGACCAGCGAGCGTGACGTCCCGTCTCGCCAGATGTCGTCTCGTTCGTCGGTCGGTGGCGCTCCACGTCCCACGCGCTCCCGCGATGATCCCGAATTCGGTCCGCGGTCTTCTCTGTTAGAACTCGTGTCGTCGTGGTGTTTTTTGTTTTTGTCGAGATGGTTTTGCATTTTCACAGAATTCCGCTATTAAAATGACAAATTGTTTTACACGCTGTCAGCTTGTTTGTCGTGCCTTTGTTGTTGCTGTTTTTATCATTGTGATAGTTTCGCTGTTGTAGTTGTGTTTTGAATAAAATTACACGCGTTTTAATTGTTTCGCATAATAAACGAGCGCCTCATTTGAATTTCTAGTTTTTTCGCCCCGTTTTGAATACATTTATCTATTTTTGTTTTTCGAAAACTTTGCAAATTTGTGGAAATTTACGACTCTGCTATCGAATTTCATCTAGTTTCATTCAAACAGGGTTATTGCAAAATGAGAATCCAAATAAAATATATTGGCTTCAATTAAATTCGCGGGCCGCCTGTTAGCCAAGGACACGCTAGTGAAGCAATGACCATTGATCATTGAGCTTCTGTGTGCCGTGTTGCGGAATTGAATTAAATAAATTAAAGCAATCCGTACCCCAGCACGGCTGCCCCGACGGCTTCTAAGACCCCCTTCTCAGCCCCCCCACATGCTGCCGGTCTTGTGCGAACGAGGTCCCAGCGACAGGTTCTGACCCGGGAGGCGGCCACAAATCAGCGTCTAATTATGAAGAAGAAGCCTCCGTTTAGCAACCGTCGCGATGACATTCAAAATCGCCCGTGTCGTGGGGCGACGCTCGGACCGATAGATTTTTATCACCGAATGCTTATCGCGGGCCATGTTTTTATTTCTCCGATTCTATTTTGCATTTGTCCGTTTCGAAATCTGCCGCCACGACATGTGGCGTGGTGTTGACCAACGGCCGGACGAGCCACGGACGAGTCCAAAGAACCTATAAATTGAAGCGGAAACAGGTTTGATTTCACATCAAACGTTCATAAAAATCAAAATAATTTTTTATTTCTACTTTTTTTTACCCAATTTCAATTAATAAATAATTTTAATTCCTTTCATTCGGGCTTTTAACGGTCGCACGTGTTGCCGTCTCGTTGTCTGGCGCAGAGTTGGGCGAATCGAATAGAGGAATAGAAGAAGTTCCTTCTGGCGAGTGGTCGTGAACCAATTTATGGCTTTTATTTGTTTCTGAGTCTCCCTTTGTTCGCTTGTTCCCTTTCTCGATTTAGGTTTCATTATTGATAAATTTGTCAGCAAGTTAAGCCATTATCATTATAATTATTTAAGTTTCACCGCTCGGCAGGGGGTCGGGGGTTGGACACAAAGGGGAAGGCATACAATTGAATAAGTTATTCCCACCCCGAATAAAAGTCTGTGGCCGACTTCATCGAGTTGCAATTTATTGAATTGCTCGACCACAGAAGTGAATCTCATTTATTTATGCATTTTTAAATATTCCTCGGAAATGGAATCGTACAAATTCAGCTAGCATGTGGCCTGATGTGGGTTTATTTGGCTGATTCCGTGCGCCTAAAACTGCACAACAGAAATTGAATTTTCATTTTTAGTCTCTCGTGTGGTTAACTCGGTGGGTGGTGATCTGTCCTTGATTGGGTTGCGGTTTGATGGAGGGGAGCAAGGGAAATTATGCCATGAGTTCGATATAAATGGGAGAAATGCATAATAGTTTTATATGAAGATCAATAAAAACAACCAATAGAGAAGCCATGGTTATCACCAACTGGATTTCATATAAAAGTTGTCCGAGATCCCCGTGTCCTGTGGTAGGGTGTCGGAAACCGCGGTTTTGTTCATTTACAGGTGGTCATCAGTGGACTCGTGGTGATAACTCATGATCCCGGTGGGATGAACCGCGGACCGCAACTGCATGGGACGATGGCGACTCCCTGCATCGGAGGTGCGAATCGATGACGGCTCAATTGCATGTTGATTGGGCAACGTCAAGAACAATTGAAACACTAACCAAATGATTAACTTTTAATTGACATCATTTCAACGACGGACTTGGAACCCGAAACCACAGTTTGCTCGAGTCAGCGGCCCCGTCCCGCCCCTCGCCACAGCTGCCGGAGAGGCGTGCCCTGGACCTCGGAGCCGATGTTTGGTAATGCGTCGAAAATAAACGTCGTTCGGCGGCTCGAGACGAGGTCAACGGCCGACCAATTGACTTCAAGACGGTTGGCGTTGTTTTGCGTTTCGCGTATTATTGTTATTGGTGTTGTACTTGTACTTGTGGTTGTTGTTGTTGTTTGTGTTGTTTCTGTTGTTTTGGTTGTCATAACTCGCAATTACAATGGGGTTTGTTTACTTCTGGTAACTGATGGTGGTGGTGGTAGCTCCATGTAGTTGTTGTTGCTGGTATTGTCATTGTTAACGTGAATGTAGTTAGTATCATTAAATTTGTTGTTGTGATTATTAGTGTTGTTTGGATTGTTGTTGTTGCCCCTCGTTTTTTACTGCGTTGAAACGAATGCAAATGATTATGGCGAAATTAAAGCACGACGATTTAATTAATTTGTTATCAAGGGATTTTAATTAGATTCACTTAAACTGTCAGCTCGCTAACTAGTTGCCGAGTCGCGGATGCGAGGGGAGAGGAGAATCTTCCGGACCACCTCCTGGCCAGGTGCGGAGGTCGCGATAAAGAGTGAAGAATGGATGGTACAATGAGGTTGGGGTGTCTTTGGGTGGAGTCAAAGGACCGTCTTCCATTATTGATTGGAAACTTCGAGAAATATTTTTCATTGAATTGTGAACATTTCACGACTGTCAGATTTTCCGAAGATGTGGATCAAGTTGAAAAATAATTTCCGTTCACCGACCTCGTTCGAGTCCTTTGGACGAACGAGTTTTGAACTTTTTGAAGCCTGTGAGATTCGTGTTCGAGTACGTTTTATTGACGAACATGGACCGCTTTCCGGTTCCGGCAGGCCATAATTTCTGTAACAAATTAAGTGACAATCGTAAAATTTAAAGCTCGTTCCAAATTCGAACCCGACGTTTGAACTCGAAGTTCACAATGGGACATCGTGGTCGAGTTTTGGTTATTTCGGGAAGAAGAAATTGAATTGATTTAATTGCAGTTTCATGGAACGACAACAATACCGACAACAACATCAACCAGAACAACCGCATTTATAGCAGAATTGGGGAAAGCAACAGGGAGGCCGCCATTTTCCTGGAATGGCGGTCGCTTCCGGTCCCAATTATGCACTCAATTGCGCTCAGTGATGCCCGTCAATCTGGCCACACGCACATATTGATGGATTCGCCTTTCTGCATTTCGGTTTTTTTGCGGTCAGCCATTTTCGATAAATGGTAGAAATATATAATTCGAGTGCTTTGGATGGGTTTCCTGGAATTGTTTTTGTTGCCCTTTGAACATGGTTTTTTATGTTAAAGTTTGGTGTTTCCATTATTTATTGTTCTTATAGTTTTTCTGTTCCATTGTTGTTGTTGTTGTAGTTGTGCGTTATCACAGTGGCTTCATCTTCGATTGTTTCAACACAAGATCCCATCAATGGTACGACAACAACAACTATGCTACAACAATCACATCAACAGAAACTCTTAAAAGAAAAAAAAAATTAAAACAAACACAAATGGCCTTCGCTTTTGTTGCCGTTGTTGTTGATATTTATTCACTTATATTATCGAATTCTTCTTATTTTTTCTTTCTTCCATATTTTTATCTCCTCTTCTACTCCTCATTTTATTTGGGTTTTTATTTTACACCTTATTTCGAATTTTGCAATTATTATTATTAATATTATTGTGGTTTCTGTTTAAAACCATAAATTCATGACTCAATTTGTCGATTGAGGAGATTGTTGTTGTTGCGTTCTTTCTCGCTCGCTCGCTTTTAATCAGATATTATTAGCACAACAATACAACAACAACAGCAATCACAGTTTCGCAACATCCAACACTCGACACGATCCACGTTCCGAGCACGCGCCATTTGCGAATCTCGATCCCCTGCCAAACACGAACCAGGAACCCATTTGAAGCTGATGCCTAATGCTCGCACCGATCAGAGAACGATAGGGAGCGGAGTGGTCGTCGATGGACACGCCCAGAAAGGCAGCCGTCGAGCGATGTCAGGGATCGCATCCATTAATCACTATCGAAGTCGTATGATCGGATGCTTGATTGAATGGAACTTTTTAAATGATCCTCCCGGTTGTGTGCTGTCGCTTCTCTAAAGTTAGCTTGATTTAGATTAGGATTTAGATTTCTATTTTTTGCCAAAAGGAATAAATGAGAATTCTTCGAACACTTTTATATAAACATTTTGACATGAATTTATTATAGATATCGATTTTTTTATGGAATAATTATATATATATATTTTTTTTTTTTAAATTATATTTTCGCATACGTATATCGATTTATTATTTCGACTTTTTTATAACCATTTTTTTTTTTATATTGATTCGTTTATATAAAAATATAGGGTAAAATATAGGTATATCGATTTTATTTTTATTTTACGAGTTCTTCATATGGACTTTTTATATGAGATTTTATATATCTGTCTATTTTATCGATTTATTACACATCGATTCATTTATATCGATTTTTCATATTGGTTTTGTACATTGATTTTTTAATATATAATTATTGCTAATATTTTTTTATATCAGTATATTTTCATATCGATTTTTCATATGATTTTTATATTATACTTAAACTATAAAATTCAACAATGTTCCACTGTGTGAAGGCGAATCCTTGAGACTCGATAGATTGGATTTTTGGAGGCTACAACGCCGTCTCCTTTCATGTGTGTAGATCGTCTCTTCACACGCTGGGGCGTATGAAGGACTCCTCGACCTCTTCCGTTCATTCGCGGCTCGCTTCACTGAGTCATCGATGGAGCCTATTGAGTTATGCAATCGGTGATTGTGGGGAAAAAACGTGCGAGATTGTTATGATGTTATTTTCTTTGTTGTTGTCTTTTAGCAGTTTTTATTGTCGGTGTTATTTCGGGGGAATTGCCAATGATACATTCTCGCCATTTCTCCTGTCCCCCGGACATCAATCGTCGTCGATAAAAACGTGATGATGAACCGCGAGAGTAGAAATGAATGCTGGACATGTCTCGGTTGCTTATTGAACACACCTCGACCTCCCAGGGATTCTGGTCGGGCGTGATCGGTGTCAACGAACTCACTCGATCGATTGAGTCCACACAATGAGTGGAAAACTTTCGAAGAGTGGAAAAATTCCACCTAATTTAGTAAATTTTGAGGATCATCAGATGTCACCGAATGGTCACGCGACTTTCCAGGAAGCTCGGGATGAATTGTTTCGTTTTCCCTTCCCTCCCGATCTGAAACCCCATCTTCCGTTTCTCACTCGCCAGCGGGCCTCAACTCAGTGCCACAACCAGACGTTGCCAAACGGTCTGCTCGAAAGTCCCAACCGATCTCTGGCCAGAGACGAGAACAAGTTTCACGTCTCTCAGAACAAACACAGCGAGTAAGAGTGAGAGAGGGCGCGAGCAACTGTTCCCACCTGTCGGCGTGCTGTTCTCACGACCGAGAGCCGAGATGGAATATTCTCGCTCTCCGCCAACGGGACGGCGCTGGGTGGAGCGGGCACCCAGCGATATTGGAGGATGATGGATGTCGGATTGAGGGCTGCTCTCGCTATCAACCGAGAGCGGGCCGAGTCCTGTCGCTTCCTGCGAGAGAGAGTTGGAGACGGTCCGATCGCACGAGCATCGATCGATTGATTGGAAGCAGCCGAAGAAGACGACGAAGGCGACGACACCGAAGACGATTCAGAGAAAAGCTGCGCAGCAAGATCGCCGACGACGGCAACAACAACAGAGGGTGAAACTCGGCTCGGGGGTCGAGCGAGCGAACGAGCGACCGAGCGACGGCGTCGGTTTCGCGCACGCGCAGCGATATAAAAGCGTCCGGCGGCGCGCTGGGGCCATAAGACCTTAAGACGCCTTCAAGTCTAGCTGGCTGGACACGAGAGTGGATTTTGAAGCGGAGTCTTGCGATTTCGGCCGACATTGGGACAGCGCATCACAACAACTACACCAACAAGAACCAACACCAACGCCGCCACCACCGGCAGATGGAAAGCGGAAAAACGTCGTTTAAGTTGTGCAAAATTCTAGCAAAAAATTGAATACAAGAAAAGAATTGAAAGTGTGAGAAAGAGTTTGAAAAGTTTCCGCAAAACGAAATCGTCTCAGAATAAATCTTTGTCTTCGGGAAAGAAAAAAGCCGTATTCTCGAGACAGATAGTTGAGGGAAATAAATTTTGTGCGAATTCAGTGGAAAATTCGACGCGAGCAAAGAATCGAGAACAGAAAAAATATATACATAAAAAATATCGTGCGTGAAGTTGTCCTGAACGTTGAAAGGATTTCCTCCGATTTCGCGGATCCGTTCGCGCCAACAACGAAATCAACAACAAAAGCAACACCTAGAACAACAACAACGCCGAGAATAGCAGCCGCGAAAAAGGAACCACAAAAATGACAACAACAACTACGTTAAATCTACAAAAACATCTGCTGCACGCGGCGCTGCTCCTGATTTCCTGCAGCGCCGTCACATTCGCCTGCCATGGAAAACTACTGGGTGAGTTGGGGATACAATGGGGTTGAGAGTGTGGAAAAAAAAAATTGTTTTTTGAGAATCATTATTCTGCATTTTCTACAATCACTCAAGGACATGTGTCGAAGTCCTCATTGAATCAGATTTTACTAACAAGATATCGAATAACAATAATTGTTGTCTTCCCTTCATCGGCTTCATCGAAAACACGAAATTATACAGTCGAAGTGAAAACATTCACAGTGGTTTGAGAAGTCCGCGCAATTAGAAATCAATATTTTAATGAGAATCGATGTTTGTGCGAAGTCTCAATTAGGTAGTTTATACGAGATTAAATTGTTCTTCCGAATTACCGGATTTCGAACCTTCTTCCACTTGCGTATAAACATGTTGATTGGTTGAATTTGTCGTCGTCGCTGGCTGTGTCGAAGCTGTGGAGTTGGAGGCTGAGGTGTTGCTGGGGCCCCTCGACTTGGCAACGGGTCGCGCCCGTCCTCCGCCCCTCTTGGCCGAGCTCCGCCGACGCCACACCTCGCTCCGTTCCGCCCACCGCGGCCGGGTCCGCGACTCGCATGGGAAGCAGGTGCCGGCGACTGAATAAATTTCGCTTCCATTTGCATTTCTCGCTTTTTGGGCAAATAAAACTCGGCAGCACCAACGACACAGCACACAACAACGACTAAAACTACAACAACAACATTCACCTACACCTACAACGAAAACGACAACAACAACAAGATCTACAACAACAACAACACATTGGCATATTATAAAATAGTGAAAACCTTTCGGATGCCGCTCCGTTCGGCGCAATAAATAAAAAAATATTTTGCTTAAATTCATTTAAGGTTTAATTTTTGCGTCGTGTTTTTATTTATATTTTGGTTTTTTCTCCTTCTTCTCGTTCAGTATGTTTTTCGCTTGATATCATTGTTCTTCGGCGTGTTTTATATTCGTCGCGAATCGTTGGATTCTGTCGCGATTTGTTGGCTTTCCGCGCTCTGAATAATTTATTTCTTAACCTAAAATTCTTCTTTTACTTCGCCTTATTAAACACTATTTTCAAATGAGTTTTATTGGTTGTTTATTCCAATCAAAATATTGTTTTATTGTTTAACCGTTAACTGATTCTTCATACAACTCATCACATTAAATTGCTATCAAATGTTGTTCACCAGAAAACAGATGTTAAAAAGTTGAAATTTAATTTAACTAGTTATTGATTTACATATTTTTTAATACACATAACATATTTTTTTTCTAATATGTTTTTGCATTAAATTATTCAATATTCGAACGGTTCCATTTAGTCCATTTAGTCAATAACTGACCACTCATGTCATTTCCAATTCAGTTTCTCCTTTTAAAATTTCAATTAGTTGAACGCATTTCTCATTAATTGTTTTTTAATAGTTTTTATTGTCGTTATTGGTGTTGTTGTGACTATCTGACTCGCTCCAACCGCCAACTCTTTTGGCCAAGTTAACGTGTGCCGTTTGCTGTGTGACGACTTTTTGCACCTAGTTTCTCTCCGCGATGTTTTATTTAAATTTAGAAAACGTGTTCGGTTTTATAGATTTTGTCCAAATTTGCCTCATAGTTTAGTTTTATTTTATTTTTTGATGCCAATGATTATTTTTGTCCAAATGATTTCACGCCATATTTTATTGGCAGGGCTGTGGTTGCTTTTGTTGTCGACCAAATTAAATATTTAACGTTTCGCTGGGCAAACGTTTTACGTCAGCGAAGGGTTTTTCGCAGATTGGGGACAATAAAATTCCTGTTTTAATCATTTTATTTCACTACCTTCATTCGAATGTATTTTTATATGGCGTTTTTGTCACTTGAGCACGAGCGCGATTTCAATGAATCGAAACTAAAACAGTGCGAAATATTGGAGACTAACCAGAGAACCTCTAACGATAAAATAAACAAAAAAAAAAACACCTGCTCTCCTTGTCTGTTCAAATGAACGCGATCGTTCGGTTTGTTCACCAATTAGCCAGTCGGTCAATTAATCAGTCAATTTGTCAGTCAGTCTGGCAGTGAGCTTCCTCGTCTTCCTCCCGCCCTCGAACGAAATCCCACCTCAATGCAACTCATCAATCTTCTCGCCGCACTGATACGACCGATCGACACGTCATTTGGTGGCGCTACGAGAACAACAACAACAATCACTACAACGGCTACAATAAAAAGCCCCACCACAACAAAAACTACAATCGCAAAAATAAGTACAATAGCAACAAACAGCTTACTTCTTGACCCACATCAACAGCGAGAACCGCAGCCGAGAGAGGATCATAACGCTAATTGACCTCAGGATGAAAGTGAAGCTGCCGAGAGTCTAATGCCGTCAGAAGCAACAACAACAACAACAATTATACCAACTACAACTACAAGTACTTCCTACACACGTGACCAGAGCCAAAGCCAATGTCAATGATCACGATCCTTACCACGATCGTGGACAAAACGGTAGAGGCGTTTTTTTGCACTTCAACTGAACCGAAGTTCATTGAAGTTGAGGGCTGTCGACTCCATCGCAACAAAAACAACTACACTAACAACAAAAATAATAAGAAAGACATCAACAACATGTTGCTGGTGGCTCACTTGAAGGCGTTTCACTTACCGTTTCGACGAAGTGGGCTAAAAACGCTTGTCATGAATTGTTTTGGGATTTTTTGTTTGTAGTAAATGTAAATTGTTGTTGGTGATCGTTTTATTGATCGGCTGGTTGGTTAATGTTTTTGTTGTTGCTGTGGTTCATGATGTTGTTGCTGCGGTTAATGATGTTGTTGCTGCGGTTAATGATGTTGTTTCTGTGTGAAGATCAAGTTCAAGTGCCTCGTTTTTTGTCTGATCAATCGGCGATTACGGATTAAAAAGTTTTCCCAATAACTTGTAAATTTTTTGATCAGACGAAGCCAGTTTTTTGCCAACAGATACAACAACAATAACATCAACAACAACTACAGGAAAAACAACAATGAAAGTTCATTGATTCTTCGATCCATTCGCCTGGCCAAAGCCGTTTGACGGGCGTAACTCTCCGACCCCCTCCACTCACTCTCTCTTTCCATCGAATTCCCTCCGTCGAATTGGACAATGAAGGGGAGGATCAGTCGAAGGCCAACGAATAGATCGATCGCATTTCCAAGAGATCCGATCAACACGTGTCACTACGACTAAAACACATATATCTCTATTTTCGATCGGAAGAACTGTCGATCGGAGTTTCGGACTTGTCATCGATCGTCAGAGGGATCTCTATATCAATCGATAACCAACGATCTCTTCATCGATCGATTACCAAAGATCTCAATGTCGATCCATTATCAACGATCTCTTTGTTGATTGATAACCAACGATCTCTCTGTGGATCGATGAACAGTCTCTCTGTCGATCAATAATCACCGAGCTCTCTGTAGATCGATAACCAACGATCTTCCGTACAAGAGGTCTCTGATCGATCGCAGATTCTTCCTGGCGATAGATAATGAACTCCCCCGAGAGGTCACTCACAGCGTGTCCAATTAATATGGGACACAGACAGACGCGAAGAATCCGCAACCTCCAGAGAACTGGTTCGCGCACCGGGCCGGGTCGGGTCGGGTCGATTCAGACCGTGGAGACCTTCGCGATCGGCAACGGTGTGGACAAATGATATTCTCGACTTGACTTCCGATTCGTTTATTAATTCGTGTATTCGACGTTTCATTGAATTCCACAAATCGAACGACAAAACACAGTAATGACATCAACAACAAAAACTACAGCACTAATAACTCCAACAACAACAACAATAGCAACAATGAAACTATTAATTAACGTTCTTCCTCATTTGTGGCTAGAAATAAACAGTTGGACCAGCAGAGCGAGGTGAAAGGTACCGGGGTGCGATGCGAAAGAGAGACGGGTAGAAACCGATTGAATTCGAAGTCAAAACAGATGCGAAAAATGACAAATTATGAACTCGAGGCTGTCGGAGACGTCAGAAAATTACAGCCATGCGAGATTTATGGCAACAAGTTGTCTGGAACGGAGGGGAAAAGAGAGAGAACGAGATGGGTGAGGGGAGGGGCAGGTAGTCGTTGCAGGGCGCATCGATGTACAGAAAATCGAACAAAAACAACAAGAACAATAACAATAAAAACAACGTCAACACAAAGGCTACAACGCCGATACCAGCGAGCATTAAGCAATATTTACAAACGTCAACACGATCTCGACCGCGATCGTCCGACCGTCCGACGCCGCTGTGTCTGCCGCCGCGATGCTCGGCCAGTTCTGCTAGCTCGTGCTAATAATGCAATTAAAGCGCGCACTGAGCAAGGGGCGGAGGCGGGGCCGGGCCGGACTGGGCAGGCGAAGCGAAACAGGGCAAAATAAATGAGCGAAAATTAAGGCAGGAAAACGTGCAACGACGACTACGACGACTACGACGACGATGAGGACGAAGGCGACTGCGTTTTTCAAGGTCCCAGGCGGCCTCGGTCCCGGTCCGAGTCCCGTCCTGGACTCGGTGGGAAACCACTGCACCAACACATGTAAGATTGTGTGTGTCTGTGTGTGGGTATGCATGTGTGGATAGCGGTGCTTGTTAGCATAATGTCGGCACTTTGTCCGAACTTGTCGATCGCGTCGGTTCGGGCCTTTAATCGATATTTCGAAAGCACAGCGAGGCGCACTCGCACTCGCAACCGCAACCTGTTGACGTTAAATTGTCAACGTTGCTGCCGATGGTGTTGTTATCGTTGTTGTTGTTATCGTTGCTACTGCGGTTGCGTTTGCGGTCACTGTTGTTGTACTTCGTGATTTGGGCATTTAAATATTCACGGAAACCGATCGACAGCTTAACGATCAATTTGTCAACGGCGCGTCGTGTTGGACGGAGCCGACTTCTTTTCCTCTTGCCTCCTCAATTTTTCATTTTGAAGCTTTAATTTTTCACTTCTGACGACGATTTGCATAACCGCGCACCGTGCGTGGGGCCCGAGGATCCTCGATCGTTGACAAGCTCCTCGCTAAACGTCAATTTCGCGAAACATGCGCCGCATCAACGTCATTGTGCGCGGCCTCACTGCGGTTGGCAACGCTGGGTGGTCCCGCAGCCGGAGCCTGCCTCGACCACCGTTGCCCATCGTCCGTTGTCACGATCGCGCTGGGCGGTCAACGATCGAACCTGATTGGGGCCGAAGGGTCAGCGCCGACGAGGACGAGGGGCCAATTGGGGGTCTGTCCGTGGCCATGAGCTCGATCTATGGCGATCGGGCAGAACATCCTTCTCATGGACATCCGCTACACGATAACCAAACTTAATTCATTCATTCACTTGCACCGGACTCGCAGGCCACGATCGTCAGCTCTAGAACACGAAGTCATGCCGAGATCGCGTCCTTGAGATTCCCTTCTAGAGCTCGACTCGAGTTCTTCTGGCTTCGCAGGACCTGAGACGCCTCCTCCGCAGCGCGGCGAGAGACTCATAGATCACCGCCTGATTGCCGCGACCCACCAACGATCGATCGACCGACGGCGTTGCCACTGATCCGTGGACGAGCGCCGGTCTGGTTCTCATTCCCGCCGTCCGTCGTAAATCACGGCTCTGAGGGCTGTTAATTTAATGATCTTTCGAATTTGAAACAATGTCGGGTCGCGATTCTGCGTTCACTTTTTTCGGTGTTCAGAGGGGCAGAGAGGCGAAGGGGGTCTGGTCAGTCAGTCAGGCTACCTTGTTATCGCCGTTGAGGGCGTTGCCACCTTTTATTGCCAACTTATTTAATTTAAATAATTATATCTGTTTAGTAATTTTTAATAATAATGTACTCTTGATTTTGTTGTTGCTGATAGTGATGGCGATGGTGATGATGTGGTTGCTCGGTGTTGATCTCATTGTTGTTTGTATTGTTGTTGTTGTTATTGTTGTTGTAGTGGCTGTTGTTGCTCGTTATGCCAGCCCCTCCTTGGAGCCCTTGAGACTTATGATGGGCGGCGACAGTGGCGATCGGAACATGCAAATGTTAATGAAGCGTTTTAAATGAAAGATCATCGGGCGTATGCGATCATTACAACAACGATATCAGCAAAAACAACAAGAAGAAAAGCAAAAAGGAACGGCAACACCAAGAACAACAACAACAATAACGGCGTGTACGAGAGAAGAATAAGAACAAGAGCTAACGACGTCAGCAACAACCGGGAACCGATCGACGCAGCGATCGCACGTCGTTTCTCTTGCGACGCGCATGCGTTTCATGCGTTGCGATCACTAAATCAACGCGTCGTCCACCGGCACCATCGCCATCACAGTCGCCACCATCGCCGGCACAATCACCAACACCAACTAACCAACAACAACAAATTGCAACATCATTCCCGCCGCGAGATCGTGAGTTACGTGAGTGCAGCGCGACTCCAACGTGAGAACATTTAAATTTCCTGCCTGCGCCGCTTTTGATCATCTCGCCATTTAGGCTCCCATTAAAACCAGTGCCGTCACCAGATTCCCCTCGTCCCCCTATCCATCCCCTTCACCATTTCCGCTGGTGAATCTTTCGACGCTCATTCCCTTCTCTTTCTTGCTCTCGTTCCTTGGGCGGCGTAGATGCTGCAGGGAGGACGTGACCCTGATTCGCCAGGGAGTTCTGACGAGGGCCTCCCGACACAGGGAGTGAATGGATTCGAAGTCGGATTGGGTGGGATCGGGTCGGTGGGGGAGGAGGATGGAGCTCGTGTGAGGATGATGTGCAATCGGACAACGGTTCGCCTCCCGCAGACCACGCTCCAGTTGAGAAGTGAGGCGACGACTTCTATTTAGTGAAACAAGACATGAATCGTCGATCCGCGTCCTCATGTCTGTGCTTGTTGTTACTGTCGTCGTCGCCGTAGTTGTTGTTCCTGTTATAGATCAGCTTTGCTGCTGATCGGTTCGTCTCGATCCGATTGGGCTCCTCTGACGTCATCGGCGGCGCCGTCGTCAGTTGTCAGCGCCGTCGTCACCGGCAGACAAATATGGGTCTACATGTCAGTGTCGAGAGCGACCGAGCTTAGAACGAAGACGACTCAAGGTGAACGCGTCGTCGCCGTCGTCTTGATCTTGATTTCGCCGGATTAGAGCGTCGTCTTGGATTTCTACTAACATGCGATATGGTCTTGTGCTTGGCTCGCGCACGCAATCGAACACCGTCGATTCGCGTCCGAAGTTCACCACCCGGTTTAGTGGTCGCGCGAACACCCTGTGCGCGTGACGCAAAAGTGAGAGTTTCCTCGGGGACGGTTTGTTGATTAATGAACGCCAGCCCAGTTCGTTAACAGCCCCCCGCGGGACTTCCAGGTCCGCCGACCGGGAACCGGTTGGTCGCGGCGGGTCGGATCGGATCGGTTTGGATTGAATTGGATTCGAGCCAAAGGGCTAAACCTAAAACCCTTTTCCCATTGACACCGACTCGTGTCGCCCTGGCTCGGGTTTCGCGATCGTAATTTTAGCGATGACTCCATTGTCGTGACGGCGACGACGGCTTCTTCCTCGTCTTCTCTTCCTCTTCGTCTTTGTTGTCTTCATTCGCCGTTTGATCGATTTGCATATCGGACATCGTCTCAGCCCGCGATCTCCGAAACTGTTAATGTGGGGTTACAAAATGTTGTTATTGTTTTTGGCGATGTTGCCAACGACGACAACAATAACCGCAACAATAAAAATAACAATCGCTATATGATACACAACAACAACAACATCGAACCACAACCACCTCATTACGTATGTTAATTCAACTAGTTTCTCATGACGTTTCTTTTCTCTCTCGTCTTTCTAGTGTCCGGGATCACCGAGGCGGAGAAGACGATCATCTTGCAGGAGCACAACAAACTCCGCCAAATGGTGGCCACCGGGCGGTACCCGGGACAGCCGGCGGCCGAGAACATGCGCGAGATCGTCTGGGACGACGAGCTGGCGGCGCGCGCCCAGAAGTGGGCGGACAACTGCCAATTCCGGCACGATCCCCACCGGACGATAAGTAAGTACAGACCACCCATCACCAACACACCCTCACTATCCACATATCGGCTGAGATCATCACGAGATCTCCAGCCACTCCCACCCACACTCGATGAACTCTTGTGGGTCTTCTATCTTCACAAACTCCTCTCAAAGGATGGATCTTAGGTATATCTTTCTCTATTCGCTAATGTTTTTGTAATGGGAGAGCCCTCCTCCCCACCACGCCTTCTCAGACAGCGTTCAGGGGGAGGTGGGGCAGCTCCAGAGACTCTCGAACTGGACGATTTCTCAGACCAAAGCTCTACGACGGTATGTCCGGGAATTCGTAGTCACGGCTGTGGTTGAGGTTGCGGTTGGGGCTCATGGAGACGATCGTCTCAGGGTGGAGGGTTTCACAGAGCTTGCCACTGACCCACTCATTCTTGGCGCACACCTAACCATAACTCCATAACATCATCAATATGTAATCTATCCATCTCTCATGCTGTTGATTTGTTTGGTTCCTCACTAATTCAGTTTTCTTCCCCTTTGTCTTGCCTTTGTCCCTGTGCTTGTTGTGTCGTTGCAGATCGCTTCACCATGGGCCAGAACCTGGCGATCATCTGGAGCACCGCCCCCCTGGACCCCGACGACGGCGACTTCCCCTCGCGCATCCAGAGCTGGTTCAACGAGGTCCAGAAGTACTCGTTCGGCGACGCCTGGTCCCCGAAAACAGGCCACTACTCCCAGGTGAGTCGAGATCGAGCTGCAATATGGTGGGACGTGGTCATGACCTTCTTCTCCTTTTTGATTCCAGCTGGTTTGGGGTGAAACGAGCCTCGTCGGCTGCGGGTTCGCCGAGTACAAGGACACCTCGAAGTACAACAAGCTATACGTGTGCAACTACGGACCAGGGTGAGTAAAAAAATTGGTATTTCTCGCTTACTTAAAGAGTTGACTGAGGGAAATGTTTGAAGTAAAGGTTCATATTCAAAGGAAAATAAATATTTCAGTGGACGGAAATAATTATTATTATTTTTCAAATATCAAATGAAGAAATCATCAATCAAAATTGGTTATTATATACTATTCAGTAAAAATAATAGATCTAAAAATGCAAAATTGCGGTCTGCAGAGATTTTGAATGATAAAAATCGCGTTATAGCAATTATAGACCGATATTTTTCCGAACTAATTTTGAACAATATTTTTTTAAATTACATGTTTTGAACAACAATTGATTTATTTCAGTTTTTTTGATAAAACTGTTCAATATTTTTCAAAACATATTTTTGATTGAATTTTTATTTATATTATTTTTATCAGGTTTTTTGTTACGAACAAAATACAAAATTGTATTTATATTTTCTCCATCATTTTTTGATCAAATTTTTCGATATTTTTTATAATTTTTTTTACCGATTTTTTGACTGATTTTTTTTAAAAATCCATTAATTTTCAATAAAATTCAAAATTTTCAATAAAATTCAAAATTTTCAATAAAAGTCAAAATTTCAATAAAATTCAAAATTTTCAATAAAATTCAAAATTTCAATAAAATTCAAATGTTCAATAAACTTCAAAATTTTCAATAAAATTCAAAATTCAATAATTATTTCAATAAAATTCAAAAAATTTCAATAAAATTCAAATTTTAATAAAAGTCAAAATTTTCAATAAAATTCAAATTTTCAATAAAAATTCAAAATTTTCAATAAAATTCAAAATGTGCAATAGAAATTCAAAATGTTCAATAGAAATTCAAAATGTTCAATAGAATAATTCAAAAGTTCAATAGAATTCAACATGTTCAATAGAATTCAAAATTTTTCAATAGAATGTCAAAATTTTCAATAAAATTCAAAATTCAATAAAATTATTTCAATAAAAGTCAAAATTTTCAATAAATTCATTCAATAAAATTCAAATTTCAATAAAATTAAAATTTCAATAAAAATTCAAAATTTTCAATAAATTCAAAATTTTCAATAAATTCAAAATTTTCAATAAAATTCAAAATTTTCAATAAAATTCAAAATTTTCAATAAAATTCAAAATTTTCAATAAAATTCAAAATTTTCAATAAAATTCAAAATTTTCAATAAAATTCAAAATTTTCAGTAAAATTCAAATAAAAATCAATAAAATTCACTCATGTAACGATTTCGATGCTTTACGATTTCAGTGGAAACGTCGTCGGCTTCAATCCCTACGAAGTTGGAAAACCATCGTGCGCCACCTATGGGCTCTGGCCCTCGACCCGTTACCAGGGACTGTGCGCGGCGCCCGGTGCGTCCGCGAACAGCATCAGCAGCAACACCATTGACACGTATGAGTACACGCAAACTAACGCTTTTAACAACCAACAATCCGAATATGGAACGCAATATCTTCAACAAGCCTCCTCCTCGTACCCTCAACAGGCGGCGCCACCGCGTGCGAAACCCACATCGGCAGCACCCGCACCACAAGCGTCGGCAGGAGGCTCCTCGTACGGCTCCAAGGGCTACGGCGGCAGCGTCGCGTTCACCACCGAGGCCAGTCAATACGGCGCCAATAGTAATCGATACAAGAACAAGCTCGAGGCGTACAAACCATCGCCAGCGGAGTTCGAAAAATCAGTACGCAAGCATACAATACTTCGGACCCATTTGAATCAGGGTCAGGGATCACAAGAGACTTCGAAAAGCCCGGAGGTGTTCGTCGCAGAGGCGCCGTCGGCGACCACGCCGAAGTCGGCGAAACGCGGCTGGAGTCTCTTGACGTGGCGTGGCTAGGCGAGCCCCGCCCCCTCCAGCAACGACGGAGGACTATCGCAAAAACAAAACCCAGAACAAAATTAGAGTCGGTTCTGCCCCTCGATCCAGGAGCCACAGCCGGAACACATACTACTTAAGCGCCAAAATTACTACTATGTAGTACCGTTAGCAGGGGTGCCCGATTGGACCCAAACCCCCCACACACGCACGCACACATAAATGAATCTTTGGAATCGCCTTTCTATCCAAATTCAAGCAGACAATTTCGAATTTCGCATAGAAACCTTGAAGAAGATTTGCGGCAACACCCTGCATTGCCATTCAATATTCGTAATCGTATTATTTGTACACTCGAGAAGAAAATTAGTTCACCAGTCATGGCAACCCTTTTCAATCTAAAACATATATACATATATATTCGTGTTAGCTCTTAAGTAGCCCTCATTTTAGGAATTTACTACTAACATCATTTTAGAAATTAGAACCTCACCCACACACACCCATTGAACCCCCGCTCACACCTTTCCAATCCCCAGACAATCCCATCATCACTCGATGATCGGTTTAGACAGAAATTACATTGAAGACCCCATACATGTACATAGACCAGGATCAGAACCGTTCAAATCCTACTCTCGGCCCGCTCGCCGTCCCCTCCTCTAGGTAACTCCGACGTTCTGCATCGGCCGGACCCATGGACAAGGACTCCGTTGATATCCCTGGAAGCTCCGACGAATGTTTGTATCAAATGTTTGTTTCACATTCCAAGCCATACAATAGACAATAGACTCTGCCGCTGCCATAGACATAGACAAACACCCAGAGGCATCTCATGCACCCATCAAGCCCATCACCATAAAATCTCTGATGAATATTTCGACGAAATTGTAAATGTAGAATGAATGTAGTATTGTATTATGAATAGTTGTAGAAATTGTAGTTTGTGTCTCGTATGAATTTTCTCCAAACAATTAAAGAAATATTAGTCTACAATGTGTGTTGTTTCATTTCGACGGTGTATTTATAATACAGGGTGATAACTAATCAATTGAATCTCCGAACCCAAGAAGAAATCGATGGCGCATTACCAATTAATTGATATCTTAATATATTACGAACAGCCTGTAAGTATGCAATGGTTTTTGTTAACCATTCACTAATATCGAATTCAGATGAAATGTTATTGAATTGAACACCCATTTAGTTTTCTATGAAACGCGAAAATTAAATGATAGAAATTCACACTGAACTAGAAATATTTAAATGCACAGAAAATTAAAAAAAATATCCAACCACAAGCAAATATAAATTCAAAAAGATTTATTTATTTATTAACTTTTGCAAAAACAATGTAAATCTGAAAAATAATCCCCAGAAGATCCTGACTCCCGCAAGTCCCTTGGCCGATCTGAACTCCGCCCATGGACCACGTTGTATGACGCTCGACGACGACGTTCAACCAAATTCAGAGCTCAATTAAAAGACGACAGCTCGGTCCGAAAGGACGAAGTCGATGGACGAAGGGACGTTGCTGAGAGGGGGGTAACTTCCCATTATTAGTCATCGTCATCGTCGATGACAGCGACGCGGCGACGCTTGGCGGGCTCCTCGCCCGTGGCCGAGCGCTGCTGCTCCTCCTTCGTTGGCTTTCTGCGCTTAATGAAGAGTGCATCCTCATCAGAGTTGACATCATTGTTGACATCGTCGCCGTCATCGACGTCATCCCCGAGTTCATCGGAGCGACGGCGCTTTTTGTTGTTACTGTTGGTGTTTGCTGTGGCCTCTGCTTGATTGCTTGTTTTGCCAACAGCATCCTCATCATCCGCCTCTCTCTTCTTCTCCTCCTCGTCTTCCAGGTTGTTCGCACCGCGTCTGGTCGTTGCTCCGGCGGCAGTTTCATCGTCCTCTGCCTCCTCGCTGTCGGAGTCGATAACATTGGCGCGTCGTCGGCTGCGGTTTTTGGCGGCTTCGTTGTCGACGGCATCGTCTTCGTTGTCGTCGTCCTCGGCCAGAGTCGCCGCGCCCTCGTCGGCCTCGTTATCGGAGTCGCCCAGCTCGGCCAGGCGCTGGCGGTAGTCCTCGGAGTTGAAATTGAACTGCTCGCTCTCCTGGGTCGGCGGCACGTCGGCGACCACTCGTGCCTTGGCCGCGGAGCGCTTGGCCTTCAGCTTATCGAACAGGTCTTCGGCGGTTTCCGACTGGGGTTTGGCTTTCTTTCCGGGCTTCTTCGAGTGTGCTTCCGTCGACTCCGAGTCGCTGGCGGACTCGGCGCTGTCTTGGCCCTGGCTGCGCTTCTTCTTCTTCTTGTCCAATTTCCGCTTAATCTCGTCGACATCGACGTCTTCGTCGTCCGACTTTTCCTTCCGGCCGCCCTTCTTCTTGCTCTGTTTCTTTGCCTTCGTTTTTACCGACGCCTTCAACTTCACAGGCCTCCGCTGCTCGTCCTCGTCGTCGCTCTTGCTGAACATGAGGCTGTTCATCTGCTCCCGCCGGCGCTGCAGGAACCCGTCGAAGACGTCCTCCTCCCCCTTGCTATCGTCTCCGCGGTCGTTCGCACCACCCTCGACCTCGTCTTCGGCCTGATCCTCGTCCTCGTCTTCGGCCTGATCCTCGTCCTCGTCGTCGACCTCGACAGCCTCGCCGGCCAGGATCTTGGCCCGAAGCTGCAGGTCGGCCGGGTTCAGGTAGGTGGGGATGCGCCAGTAGTTCTCCATACCCGCGATGGGCGGCTGCATGCCGAGGGCCAGCAGGACCTTGTGGAAGTGCGAGTCCTCCATGGCGTCCTTCTGCTCCTCGAGCAGCGGCAGCAGCGGCACCCCGTCCTCCTCCTCGGCCGGCTCGTCCGTGTCCTCGGCCGCGTCCGTCAGACACTCCTGCAGCCAGTCGACGGCCGCTTGGAACCGCTCCGCATCGATCTGATCGATCAGCGCCCGCACGGTGCCCACGTCCAGCGGCGTCCGCACGATCTTCCGCTTCTTCGGCTTCGCCGTGGCCACCGATTTCTTCGTGCGCGACCCCTTCTGGGATCCGGACCTCTGCACGTGCTCCTCCATGGCCTCGTCGTCACTGCCTCCCCCTTCCTCACCCTGTTCGTCGTCATCCTCACTGCCGCTTCCGCCCTTCTGCGACTTCTGCTTGCGCTTCCGCGGCTTCTGGGGCAAAATCTCCGACTTGTCGGCGATCATGTGCAGCTGCAGCATCCGCTTCACGATCTGCTGCTTGTTGCGACGCTCTGCGAACTCGTCCACAATGCGCTGCAGACAATCTGGGAGGAAGGAGAAGGAAGGAAATAGAAATTAAAACCTCTTCTCCACCATGCGGAGTCGACTTTTCTCAACTCACCCGGCTCCAACCGGTGCTGGTCGTAGAGGCTGCGCAGCTCCTCGTCCTCCTCGCTATGCCAGAGGTGGCGGCCGACGGCGGCGGCGGTCGACTTCTTCGTCGGAGCCTTGAATTGCAGCCCCAGTTCCTTCAGCTTCTTCAGGACGCCGCGTCGCGTGCGCGTCTTATCGATGAGATTCTCCAAAATCCAATCAATCACATCTGAAAGCAGAAGCAGGCAGGGGCGTCATTTCAAAGTTGGATCACAAAGGGAGCGACAAGATAAAGGGTCGGCTCAATTTGAGGGCGCCATGTCAAAGGGGCGGCTCAATTTGAGGGCGCCAGCCATATCAGAGGGGTGTCTAAAATTGGGGCGGACAATGGTTGCACTTAAGACTATCGAGTTCTGCTGGTTCTGGCGCTGCATCCTGCTGATACGATGAAAGGATTTCGCCGTATGCTCTGGTTGCTCGGCAGGATGGGGCTGCCAGACAATCGGGATTTCAATTAAATGCCCAAATGGTCGGGCCTAGAGAGGGGGCAGTGGTCGAGAAATCGTCACTTCGACAATGGAGGTTTTGGTCGGAACGCCAAGTGAACATCAGCATCGGAGAAAAGGCGACTGAATTCGTGGTATTTCAAAATTCGATTGTCTAGTGGTCTAGTGGTTGTGCGAGGGAAGAGGGAGGTCGATCGGTTGGCTGGCTGGCTCTGTGTGTGATGATACATCACTGACACTCGGGCCACTCGACGGGTGTTGAGGCCATGGTCGGCAGAGGTTGTCGTTTGGAGAAAGTCACACAATCTGATTGATTAGTTTGTGATTTACTTTGTGCAGTCGGCCATCGGAGTGCCGTCAACATGGGAGGGGCAGCGAAAACTCTAGAAGGAAGTGAAGGGTTGAAGTTCGGTTGAGCTCTTGGCATCTATTGTCAGCCAGGGGCGGAAGAAGGAGAAGAGAAGAACGGGGTCAAGGGCTTCGGTTCGGGAGATGGAGCTCATTCAAGAAGACAAAGCATCGCCGGTCTACATGTCTACCCTTGACCCTGGCGACTGGAAGTCTTCGCATCCACAAAGTCTTAGCTTGATGATGAGGAAGAAGATCCATCATCAACGATAATGAGGAGAATGCGTCAGAAGAGGACTGTGGAATGTCTTTTGTTAAAGCCACCAGTGTTAAAATATCTAGAGAGAGACGGACAGAAAGGCGAAGGAAAATATGGAAAACTCAAGCCAAGTGGAAGAGACGCGATTGAGACAGATGATGACGCTGATGATGGAGGTTGGGTGTGGTGGATGGTGGATGCCCCGGGGATGGGAAAGGGAGGCAGGCGAAACAATTTGCATCATTAAATCTGTCAACGCTTTGAAATTGAATCGCTCAATCAGTCATCAGCAGCAACGGGGGCGACACCAGCTCCAAAAGCCAGTCATCGTCGTTGAAACCTACCCTTGTGAGGGTGGGGGAAACGAAGGGAGAGAAGGGAAGGAATCTGAAAATAACCCTGCTCGGGAAGAACTCACCCTTTTCCGTTTCGGGATTCCGCTGATTCTCCTCGAACAGGAAGCGCAGCTCGGTCTCCTGCTCCTCAGTCCAGGTGCCTTTGGTTCCGCTGCAGAGAGAGAAAGACAACAGAGATGAAGAGAGTGAGAAGTAGAAGTAAAGTAGTGAGCGAAAGGGTGTCGATGGCCAGGACAATCATCTATCATTTGAGGGATTCGAAACGGAAGAGTCGACCGAACAATCGACCGAAGGACCGACGGCGATGAGGACAGGCGGATGAGTTGAAGACAGACAGACAGACGAGTTGAGGACAGACGGAGAGAGTTGCGGATAGACAGAGGGAGTTGAAGGCTGACGGATAGAGTTGAGTACAGATGGACTGTCTTCAGGACAGACAGACAGAAGGTCGTTCGGTCGGCTGCTTCGATCCATTTTATTCAATAATGGACCATTTAAATTAAAAGCACCGCTGGGACCTGCGGCTGCCACAGAAGGCCCTGGAGCGCTGAGGAGAAGATGGAGATGACGAAGGGACTCACGATTCGTAGGCATCGCAGTAGCCGGACTCCAGTTCGTTGGCCTCTTTGATGGACTTGTAGAACAATAGCTCGGCGTAGATCTTCGGGTTGGACGGCGCGGTCTCGACGAACTTCCGCACCACGTAGATGGCCAGCCGCCGTAGCTCCTCCTGGTGGGCGTCGCGTGGGGCGTTCAGGACGTGCTGGAAGATCCGGAAGAGTGTGGCCTGGAAGGCGGAGAACAATGGAAATTAAAGAGAATCCAAATGAAATCGAGGTAGAAACGAGAAATTGAAATACTCAAGAAGACGATGGCTGAGACAAGGATTGGAGAAGATCGAGTTCTCTGGGGGATTTCGGGAGTTTTTCTCGAGTTTCATAATCTACAAACGACATTCTGATTCGCGAAAGGACGCAAAGGACGTTGGGATGAAGGGTGAAAGGATTCTTTGTGGCGTCTCGTCTTCCTCAAATGTGTCGCAAGATGCGAACATTTGCGCCACGGTCGAGGCCGCCGATGATTAAATGGAGTGACGGCGACAAAGAGCTCCCAATGCGCGGCTGGTGCCGCCGATCCGATACTCTAATGCACCTCAGTAATTACGCGTAGTGTTGTGGGCGATGACGAAAGTCCCGCGGGTCAGGAAGGAGCACGAGGATTCAGGGAAGAGAGGATTTGGGCTGGAATCTGCCTACAAGAGGGAGCGGAAACCGTGGAGTCGATCCTTCGAGATGCAGAGATGCCGGGGGGACGATGATCTCTTTGACTGAGTCGAGATTCGGCTGATTCGCGGATTCGTGAAGGACTCTGAATGGGATGGAGATGATGCGAACCCTGCCCAAGTGAACACGGATTTGTACGGGATGCGCAAGCGGATGTAAAGTTCTTCGCAAAGTTCTCTTACAGCAAGAATGTGTTTTCTACGAACCCCACCTTCCCCTCTCGCTCCGTCATGCAGAAAATATGATTTATGATGCCGCGAAAATCCTTTTTCAACAACAGAAATTCCAAATAAATTATGAATTCCTCGCCGGCGGATGATTCCTCGCATCCCAAAGTCGAAAGAATAAAACATTTAATTCCGAACCGTCCTCGTTGCGAGCGCGGAGGGTGCAGCGTGTTCGGCTTGCAGCGTTTTATTAAACAAAGTTCAACTTTATTTGTTGCTGAAATGGGAAAAAATAAACGTAATGAAAGCGGAACTGTCTGAGGGCCTCCCGTGGACAGGGGTTGGGAGGGGTCGGACACGACCGAAGGGTGCCTACCGTGATCCGCCCCCAGCCCAGGATGAGCGAGCGGGATGGCCTTTAATTCCCTCCGCACGCGCAATTTCGCCGCTGACTTTGATTTATGTTTGCTTTGCGTGGACGACAACGCGACGCTGGGGGGCCAAACAACGCCAGCAACAGAGACAGAGTCAGCGCGGGGCGGGCGGTGAGAGCGAGAGGAAAAGGTGAACACCAAACAAACACGCTGTAAATTGGAATTAAAATTTCACTTCTGCGGACAAAGAAAAACAAACGAGAGGAAAAGTCCAGCGGCGAAGCGGAAACATAGAGAAGATTTGTTTGCAGTCAAAGTACGAGAGTCGTGCACGGCCGTCGCCTCCTGAAAGTATGCAATGGCGGGGCAACATTTCAATTTAATTAACAGCAGACAAACATAAACTCACGGAGCACGCGAGCCGAGCAAACAAACACTGAGCCCCAAGATCGGTCCAAAGGAACGATACGAACTAAAGAGAGAGGAAGGTGGAGTAATAGAGAGACTATAATGATAGAGTAATAGAGCGGTAGAGGACGAAAGAAACAACGATACAGGCATGAGGAAACCACATCGGGAGGAATCCGGAGAGAAGGGATAGATCGGGTTACACAGCTACAATGAACGAATAAAGAACGTGTAGAGGACATCGTCATTATCCCATGTTAGTAGTATCGACCCATCCTCCCTACCTCCGAAGAACCAATCACTTGAAGCTGTTTCAACGGTTTCTTTAAATTTTAAAACCTGAACGAATGTCGAGGATGCTGTCCACCACAGCCAGAGTCCAGGCATTGTCTCAAGGCCAGCCGACCTTCATCTCTCTCTCTCGCTTTCCCAGACAATGTAAATACAACAGGAAGTTGTGGAGACCGCAGCCATTGGGCACTCACCTGATACAACATGGCCGGACACGAGCAGCCGTACGCGATGCGATGCAGGATGGTCACAGCTGCCTTCAGGGATTTGGTCGGGATTTGCTCCCAGTCGGCGAGGACGACAACGCAGGCACGTACAATTTTCGGATTTAACAGTCTGCAGGCGAGAGAGAAGGAAAAATTTAATAAAATATTGCATGAAATTCTTCGGCAAATACCGAATAAATAATACGAAAACCAGTGAACAAACAAAAGAATAAAAGTGGAAGTAAATAAAATAAATATGAATGCAAATAAGACATCAATTACGATAGCAACAATAATGGAAGTAACAACAACACTGTGGTGGTAGGTGAGTCCGCGTGGATGGGGCTTAATTAATGGACGACTGGAGCAGAGATCATGCAGGTGGCCATTTATAGGGGATGCAGTCGTATTATATTTATTTTCGTGCAATGGCGAAAGATACAAGGATTCACCGAACACTATTGAGATGAGATTTCGAGTGTCTGCGAGAGTCAGGACACAATGTTCGTTGAATATTCCTAGCTTATAAATAATAACAAATAAGCAAAAGGCTAGACACCGTCGCGACAATGAGCAGGAATAATCGAAAGCAAACAGATGGAAGCCAGAACGATGACAAGTGAAAAATTCATAGACGTCTGCGAAATTGAAGAACATCGAAAAACAAAACCCGATCGAAGGAAAACAACCTTCAGACATATTTCTTGCACATGAAACAAGTTCTTCTTCTCTCTCTCTCACCTCTTCTTCTCTTACACACATACATGGTGAGAAGATCTGAAGGCTTCAGTCTTCGAATGTGTTTGTTTGTTTTATTGCAGATCACATTCTGTTGTTGTTGTTGTTGATATTAATGAATTTTAAATTGAATTTTACGGAAATGAAATTTGCCACCTGGCGGGAACGCTCGCAGTAACGGAGACAGGGACGGACAACGGGTCAATAACGAACGATTCTCCACGACTTCGAATAACCTCCATAATCGGACGCTGGGGTTCCACAGGGATAGAATCAGTGAAGAAGTTCCCGCAGAGGCAACTATGGGTGGGCCGAGAAGACACCGTTGTTCGTCCTGGAAACTCGAACTAGAGACGGCCACAACAACTACAAAGTCTATCACCAGAATGCTCAGAGCATGCCAATGAGAAGCAAAAACAATAGCAAACAACAGTTTCTCCAACAACGAACGAAATGACAACGACAACAATAACAACAACACGAACAACACTTGACCAACTTATTTGGCTTTCAATTTCGGGCTTCCGGTTCGCATTAGGGCTCGGTGCGGCTCTGTTTGGTTCGGATCCGTGTCGTCCAGGTGGCATCCGGCGACGGCCCGGGGAGTCCGGGGCCACCCTGGACGACACGAGGCTCGTCACAGGCGGTGTCCCTTTTGCTGCTCGTCGTTGTCGTTGTCGTCGTCGACGCCTAATCAGCTTAAGAGGACGCCCGCAGTCGCCGTCGAAGGCAACCACGAGGCGGCGCCGGAACAGGAAGTTGCTGTGGGCGACACCTCGAGACCAAAGCAAACATGACGCCTCTTCTAATACGCACATCCTCCTGCATCCTGTGTGTGCGTGCGTATGCGTCGATAGGAGCCTCAGCTTTAAGCTAAAGCCTGAGTTTTGAGCGGTAAGAATATTGTGAATTTTAATTAAAGATTCCACACACACACACACATGACGATCTTCTTGCATTCGATCCGGTCGGACACACGGCAAACACTTGCCATATCCTGGCGAGGAAGGACAACAAAGAACAAATATTGTGTTTCATAGTCCTTTTACTCTACATTGTTATTGTTGGTGCCTTTGGTGCTTGCAATTGTTGGTGCCTTTGGAGTTTGCGGTTGTTTGTTGCCTTTAGTGCTTTTGTAGTAGTTGCCGCTCTCTATGTTGTTGCTCGTGTTGCCTTTCTTGAGGTTTTGTTGTTACATTGATTTTACATGTATTTACCTTGTCGTTTTTCTCATTGTTTTATTCATTGTTGGCATTGTGTTTGTTGTTGATTTTGTCATTGTTGTTATTGGTTATAGTCCTTGTCTTGGTGTCCTCGTTATTATTAAAGTTATTGCACTTGTATATTGTTCCTGTTGTGGTTATTTTTGTCTGTTGTCATAGTGGTTGTTGTTGCTGCCGCTTTGTCATATCATAGATTGAATATTGTGTATGGAACGTAAAAGGGAAACCGTATGAGAGAGAGACAGAGAGAGAGAGAAAGAGTGCGGAAAAGGGATAAACAAATATTTGCCTGATTGTCATTTAATTATTCATTGATTTACAGCATTGCAATAAAGCGAACCACCGTAGAGATTTCTCTCTTTATTGAATTTACTCGTCCCTTCTCTCCCGAACCTTGGAGCCACCACACCGATGACTCCCGCCAAATCGATGTAGCTCATGCCAACTTCTTAATGACCCTGGCTCTCACCTGGGTCTGCGATCCATTACAATCTTCAGCCCCGGATGTCCTGGCGCCAACGACCATTCCCCGGCACAAGGAGGACGCATCTAATGACCAGGAAGCGGGACGCGTGTCCACCATCAGCCCCGACCTCAGGCCGGCCTCTGATTTCGGCGGTGATTTGCATGAGGAAGCGATAAAAATACAATTTTCGCCGTCGTTTGCGGTCACAGGTTGGCGAAAGTGCGCGCACCGGACTCATTTCGGGCGCCATTTAAGGACGACGATAGCTCTCTTATCTGCCCCTCACTCTGTCGCGTCTTCCTTGATTTCTAAATTATTAAAAGTTCCACTGAAAGAAATCACGAGGAGGGCGGGGGTGGGTCGAGTGAGATATCCAAGAAACGCTTCGTAAGTATTGCAATTAAGCCGCCAACTGCTCGGGCCGGCGCCTGTCGTCGATCCGACCAGAATGACCCGCGGCCTCTTCGTTCGCCCCAATCAATAATTTTATTAATTACCAAGTTTCGAATGAATTTAGCGCAAAGTCCCGACCGCTTCTTCGCCCCTTCTTCCGCGGCCATCCTGTTGCTGATCGGCCACTCGAGGGCTCTCTTGACACCTTCGTCAGCGAGTGAGGGAGGGTTGGGGGCGCGGTCGCAATCAACATCGTACTTAAGTGGTTTTCTTTCTCCCATCAACGACAAACAAAGTGCTCAAGAGGTGCAGGGGGAAGGGGGCGGAAGACGGGGGCTGAGCGGAATGAAAATCCTTATAGTGGTGTGCAAAGCCTTCCCAACAACAACAACAAAAACAATAACACGAACAACAATAACAAGAACGACAATCAGAAACAGAGAAGAGAGAGGAAGCAACTATTCCTTTCAATCCGTTGCCCACTTGTTATTCATTCAGCTCATGTTGTCGTTGTTTTTGGGATCTTCATTGTTGTTGTTCTTATTGTTGATATCAAAGTGATTGTTCGTGTGGTTGTCAGTGATGTTGAATGTGTTGTTGTTGTTGTTGTCGCTGCTGTTATCTCACGAATGATCACTCGAGCCTTTATTAAATGAATGAACAACCGACCGAACGAAGGCACGAACAAGGATGAAGGAAGAAACGAACGAACGAACGAAGGGCGCAAGAAGGATGAAGAAACGAGTTCTGACGTTAATCTCTAATTAGTTCCCCAGAGGACTCGCACAGTTACAATTACAAACACAATTACATCGCTGCTCTCGGTTGTGATGGCGGCGGTGATGGAGGGCAAAGTTCACTCGCCAACGCACTTAATCGCCAACAGATGGCGCCCCATCGAAATCAAAAGTTTCAACGTCCTCGGTCTCGTCCCGCACACGCTTCGTCTTCGCCAGAGGAAGAGGAGGAAACAAGGCCACAATGATAGCAGGAAGGAAAGAGATGGGAGACAAGGGCGAGGAAGAGCAGAAAGAGTTGCGAAAAGTTATGAAGGAAATTCTATCCCCAGGAAGCTCTGGTGTCGAGCGAGAACCGGATGAAAGGAAGAACAGATAGAGGACAGAGAGAGAGGAAAATAGAGCGAGATTGAAAAAGAGAAAGGGAAAAGTGGAAGCTGCAGCCGAGGAAGAGCAGGACCGTCGAATCATCCGCAGAGGAGGACAATTGAAGTATCCAGCAGAGGATGCGACGCAGTCAATCCTTTAAATTCTCCAGGAATCTCCTTCGACTATGCCTCAACCTCCTCCAGTTGGTCTCCTACTTCTGCTCTCAGAGGGCGACAGCAATAAACGTCAGTTGCTGGCAGAGAAATTAAAACCATTTCTCTTCCGTAATTAACCCATCCATCCGTCTGCCCGCCCGAAACTATGCAACACAAAGCGGTAAATTACATTTCGAGGACGACCTCGCCTGATGGCGGAAAAAATCCCGCCGAAATTTAATTGCGTTGTGCTTATTTAATTTCCTTCTTTTCCAGACCCAGTCGAATCCACGCGTGCAGACCCTGAGGGCGAGACCCGGGGTTCGAGGAGGGTTGCGAAGGGCCCTCGGGGTAGGACCGACCCATTCTCTCTCTCTCTCTCCCGCCCTGCGATACCCGTCCCTTTCCACCCCGAACCCAAAATCGGACCCGGCCGTCGGAATCCCTTTTACTGCCGCGACTGTTGGCGTCCATATAATTAGCTTAAATTGTGTAACAACCGCCACCACCCACGCCCATCCCCACTTCCTCTCTCCCATTTTTTCGCACATCCTCGGGCTGCGGGCCGATTCTTCGTTCTTCAAATTTGACTCCTTAGCGAGGAAATAAATTATTTAACCGGCAATTCCTGGCGCTCGAAGCGGCAAACGAGCGAGGGATTCAGAGGATTGCTTCAATTCCACTTCGTCCTGCAGGATGCCCTTCTCCACTCATCTTACCCTCAACCGTCCTCACCCAAGGCCCGTGTCTAAGACCCGGGTCCGCGAAAAGAATCCCTTTCTCTCGAGCATCGCCTCGTGAAATGGCAGTAAATTAATTTGAACTGACTCCGCGAGCCCACTTTTAGGCACTCGACAAAAGCCCCAAATGAAGAAGAAGACCCCGAAGACCGTGGAGAAAACAACAACAATGAAAATGAAAAAACAGCAAACTTCAACGAGGAACTCATTTAAACGTCCAACGAGGGAAACGGTTGAGTTTTTATTTGACGCAATTAGAGTCGTCGACGAGGGGCCGGGGTTCGGTTGGAGGTCACTTCACGGCCACGTCACAAGGGCGTTTGAAGAAAAAGTTCCACTTGCGTAGAAGAAACAACAGAATTCAGCCTCCTGTGATGACGGAGTTCTCCTTTTCATGAGAAGTAATAGACCTCTGCCTATCTCCAGTACACTTCAGTTGTAGGCATCTAAATATTTACATCCTAAAATAAATGTCCTGAAACCTTGTTCAGGTTCGCCATCGTCCTTTGTGACAATAAATGGATCGACCGTAAACCTCGTGTCTGCCACAGGAATTTCGACTTCACTCTGAGTAAAATTTCATCACGACCTCCCGCTCTCCTGATCCACCCACATCCATGTTGTCGTGTCCTGTGCAGCCACACCAAATGTCACTCAAACCTATCAGCAGGCTGAAGCACGCCTCTTTCGACCGCATAAATCAATTCGTATATGTGACATGTTCACATATCGTATAGAGGGCAGTGGAAGAAACGACAGAATATTCGAGTATGGGATATTTCGCAGTAGAAACTGGAGGACCGAACCTACCTTTTGGCGAAATCATCGAACTTAAAGGTCTTCTCCACCATACCGTTGTCTGAAAGGAATGTAGTTAGTACAAGCTCTGGAAACCCACGAAGCCATCGTCGACTCACCCTCCAGCTCCTCGTTCTCCTCATCCTCCTCGTTGTCGTCCTCTAGGGTCGCATCCTCTTCCGGTGGGGTTTCAACTGCAACGAAATCGAAGTCAAAAATGAATCGAAGCGGAGATTGAAACAAAAACTCATTACGGATTCAAAATGTACATGGCGCAGAGCTGGAAGCAGGGCAATCGCAGCCTCTGTCCCTCTGTTCATCCCGATTTCAAACAAAGGCGAGGGCTTCGCGTTCGCAAACAAATCGAAGCCGTGCAATGTTTGCCTGCGATTCCCACAGCTTCCGCACCATTGGGTCGACCGATCAACATTCTTCTTGCTTCTCGCTCGAGTTACCCCCTAGACCCGTCGACCGAACATCATCACAATCAACCTCTCTAATTGACCCGAATTGCATTCGCAAAATCGATACCGCGCCCATCGACGGGCTACGAGCGGAGGAGAACAATGGCCACATCGTACTATGACATTTCACCGATCCAACTCTGCGCGAACAGAACTCGGTTTCTGTTTTGATTCCCCAGGTTCATGCCCCTAATGACCCAGGGGCAGAGTGCGGAGATACCCATTTTTGAGCGATTCAGCTATTGGAGGCTGCAAGGCAAATGGCTCAAAACATTAACAAGCAACAAGAGCAACAATGCTAATCGTGACAATGACTGAAATTCAACAACATCAGCCAACTGCAGCAACATCAATATCGATTTGAACGAAATTCTGATGAAAAGTCAATGATCACTGAGTCGGGTTTAATTGCAAGAAACAACAAGAATAACTACAATAAGAATAAAGGACAGGGTGAGGAGGAGTGTAATCAATATAGGAGTCATAAAAATAAACGTTAGTTCGAACAACGAGCACCGAAAAAATTTAAAAAACCTTTTTTCTGGTTGTCATAGTATTTGTTAAAAGTGATAGCACACACATAATTTGATATCAGGCGCAGGGATCACGAAATACCCTTGTATTAATATTTCATTTTAAAGCGAAATTGATCCCCGTTATTAGTGTGTATGTGAATGCGATAGAGAAGTAACATGAGCAAGATATATCGGGAGGGTGGCGAGTTTCAAATATAAATAAATTCTCTAATTGATTTGCGAACCGGATGCAGGCATTTCTAAACATCGGAAGCAGGAAATTCAATAAAACAGCACAATCAACAACAGCAACCAGATAAAATACGTACCTCAAACTTCCAAGGGAAACGCCTCCCACCCGTCTCCTCACGACTGCACATACACACAACCGTGCAATGCATTGCAAAATGGCTGCTGTTGCGGCGACCGGAAGTCAGCGCTGCAGCGACAAATTGATGCGTTCAGAACGACAACGGCAACAACAAGAATAAAACCAACAACCAAAGTCGCTATGAATTCAACTCGAACCCTATTAACTCAACAGCAACAATGAAAGTCACAACAACAAAAGTCACCAACAACAACAGCCACACCAACAAAAACAGCCACAAACTAAGCAACACTTTGACAAGTTCCACATCTCGAAAACTTCGCCGAGATGGAGAGATGGTCAGGAGCGAGGACGAGGAACGGGCAGAGAACAGAACTCAACACATCCGGAAGGATGCTAATTACGTCATGAAAGAAAAGTTAAATGCAACTCGGGATGACCTGACAGCGTTTTCGCCGAGGGGACAGCGTGGTAAACTTACACTCACAGACTGACAAAAAACTCAACACTCGTCTCTCGCAAGGAGGTCAAATGTAATTGGATTGAAGGACGTTGGCGCTTGTGTTAGTTGTTTGCAAATGGGGACTCTTTGAGTGTTGATTTCATCATTTGATAGAGAGAGAGAGGAGTATTTGTTCCCATGGAATACAGGGAGCGATAAATAGTTGTCTTTTGGCGACCACGACGTGAATAACGTTTATTCTTATACATCTTTCTAATTATTTGCAGACCGCAACGTTCGCCTTGAAGTTCGTCGATATCGTATGGTGAATAGCCAAGCTACATACAAACGCAATTTATAAGGACCTTCTGTATATATGCATGTTAAAATATCGTCCTCTCCCACATCACGTGAAAATAGAAAACATGTGAACTAGTGAAAGAGGACTTCGCTCCTGCCAAAAGCATTTAATGAGCATTAAGCCATAAAAAGCAGAGTGCAAGAGCGAGATAGTGACAAAGCGGACGAGCGAACGAGTGAGTGAGAGATAGAGATAACACAAATGAGGCTATAAAAATTTCGCACACGCGATTGTTTTCCATTTTCTCGCATTCGATTTATTTGCGAAGGGAAATTTTTAATGGACGAAACTTTCGGCTATAAATCGTGGCTCGTGGAACTCGAGGTGAATGCGAAAGGCAGCTGGGCGAATGAAGGAACGAACGAACGCACACATGCACACTCTGTTGCCATGCTTGATTACATCTACATGCCGGAAACGCACACACACACAATATTTGGAGTCGGGCGCAGGCGGATTCTATTTTATTAGTTAAGTTTAGGAGCAAATCGTCATCGCCGTAAATTCATTAATCAAGTGCACGAGTGTGTGATGGTGTGGACGAGGGTGTTTGCGTGTGAGTGTGTGGTGAGCGCTGTTATCGACCTAGAGCCTATCGACGCCTTCTCTATCTATCTCTTTCGCTCTCTCTCTCTCCAACTCACACTCGGCCATGACATGTCGAGAGCTCTGTGGCTGTGGCGAAGGCTCTAAATTAAAATGCCAAAGGACGTCGAGATCGACGACGCATCTCCCTCGACCATCGGTCATCTTAACCTGCCGAACCGAACCTAAGCGAACCCCTCCCACTCGAGTCCATCGGTCCATAGCGAGACAACGAGCACTAATCTGACCACAAGCGGATGACACTGATGAGGGGGAGGCGGCGGTGGTGGAGGCTCCCACTTCCGTTTCCGGGTGTCGAGATAACAACGAACCCTGGCGCTTATGGTTCGTCTTCATCTGGGGCTGTGATTAATGACTTTAGCTTTGTTTAGTTTTTCCCCTTCTTCTTCTTCCTCTTGTATTTGTTGGTATTGTTGTTGTGTGGTTGTTGTACTGGGTTCATAAATCGTCGATGGACGAATAACGGTATTGACTGATGGCAGAATCAAGGCTGAATTCTGACGACGATGACGACAAGTCATGCCGTCCTTTTGTCTCTCGGTCAATCTGTCTGTCCGTCTCTCTGTCTGCCAGTCTCCCTGTCTGTCTGCCGGTCAGAGAATGAGTTTTGAATCTTCGACTGATTTAAATTGCAGTGAAATTTCTATTCAAAAATATATTCTCTCTGCTGATGTATGGAGAAGAGAACTCTCTCCATCGGTCTATGATTCCGATGGACGATGATGCGACATCCAGCCTTGTCAGACAGATTTCGATCTCCCATGGCGCCATGGGTGGTCGCCAGGAGCAGGTTCTGCAGCTGTCGCAGGTGGTATCTTCGATCCGATCGGCCCATATTATATAATCAACATCGGAGGCACTAAAACAACAACCACAAGCATCCACTCAATCGCAAAATCCTCTCGAAATCTCGGTGATTAATTAATTGTCTGATGCAGCTGTTGTGAATGGCCCTGGTATTGTTTTTCTTGTTGTTGTTTTTGTTCTTGTTATTGTTATTACTGTTGTGGGCGGGTTTCAATTAATTTTGCGAAAACATTTTCAATAGGATTTGAGCGGCGATCGGCAGGACATTAATAAAATCATCGAAAGGCGGGCGTGTTCGGGATGTGTTCATTTTTAGCGAATCTGGCACAGGTGATAATTTTGCACCGCACGTGAGGTTGTGTGTGTGTTAGTGTGTCTGTCAGAGTGTGTACTGAAGCATCTATGGCCAATAAATTGCTCCAATGCACTGAAACAACCAAACAATAACGCACACATGAAATTATGGTTGTGGGAAATGAACAAAAAAGGGAAATTAGGATGACAGGCCGAAGGGCCGTCGGGACGTCGTGTGACCTGCAGCTCAATTGCTAATTGGATTCGAGTGAGAGCGCGAGCGCGAGTGTGTGTGTGTGGCTTTTGACTAATTTACAGTTATTGTATTCGTAATCCCTATTAATTTAGTTACAGTTGCGGGAGCAAACAAAAAAAACCGAGGGAACAACAGACAAACGAACAGACAGAGGATTGTGGCAGACGCATAAATTTCACGTTGGCTCAAAGGACCCCCGGGTACCGAAAGGGGACGAGGCCTGAATACCGGGCATACCCGATCAGGTGCACCGTGAAGGCTTCCGTCGCAGACATTCTTGCCAAGTGAATTTTCCGAATTCCACACGGACGAAGAGTCTGTTGATAGAATGACAGCTGCACAGACAGATAGACATACAGATTGGCAGACTGACAGGCTACAAAAAGTTTGACGAACAGTGGAAATAATAATAATTCCTTCATAATTTCGTCGAACTCTTTCGCTCCGAAAATACTGTAACATTTTATTGCTCTCGTTGTTGTTACGGTGACCATGCCGACGAAGTCAAAAGTTGTTGAAATGCACCCGAAGTTTATAGTCGAAAATTAAATTAAATAAAATATCGGCAAAGCAGAGCATAAATTCAAAAAATTCCCTTCGAAAAGAAATCCAAAGAGAGGAAACTTCAGTCTGATATCTGCCCTTGGTATTTGGACTTGGGGGTGGGCGTGGCCATCGATATTTTGGTGGTGAAAATATGCCCCACACGCCGCTCCACGGCTCTCGCATCTCACGCTCCAATTCCCACACTAAGTCGATGGCGAGTTTCGAATGTTTCTATCGATTGCAAATTTACGCACACATGCAAATAGACGTCCGGCATCGCTGTTGCATAATTTACACGTGAGCCACCACAATTAGAGCGGAAGAGGGATTTCTCCATTTCGCCCTCCCTCTCTTCACCAGCTCCAACCCCTTCGGGAGCCGTGCGTGGTCGCTGGGTTCACCCGAGGCTCCCGGTGCCCACCGGGACCGAACATTGATTATTTACGAATAATTTACGAGGGACGAGAGGGTGCGTGTGTGTGTCACTCCCTCCCCCCCCCTCACATATATTAACAGAAACGTATTGACAGGCGACGATAGTGGACAACGGGACGGAGGCTGGTTTTGGGAATAATTTGAAATTCGCACACATTTTGCGGGTTCCTCTAATTGGAGAGTTTCGTATATTGCGCACTTATACAAAGACATAATCGCTAACTTACACGCACACACACACACTTACAATAGCTAACTTGCGCACACACACACACAAACACAATTACAGGCATATAGGGTTTCCACATATCTGCGGTTTTGCGAGCCATTCGTCCTGGGGCCTGATGTGGTCGAGATGAGCGATCATTTGGGACCTGTTCCTCTTTCACCACCTCTCACAGAGTTTGGAATCAATTAAATCAGAATTTTCGCTTTCAATCAGAAAAGAGATCGGCTGGGATTTTAAAGATTTTCTCAGAGTTTCGACCTCTCTTGTGTGGAGTAGTGAGATTTCGAAAACATTAAAACTTGTTCTCACATCGAGAACAACTTCTCTAATCGCCGCCATCGGCACGTGTTCGGCTGCGGTGGGGTGGAAACAAAAAAGTTCTGTTCCGAGAAAGAAATGCGTTCTCATCCGTTTCACTGATGTCTTAATTTTCAGTTTTCACTCTCTAGTCTCCTTTGTAGTTTTCACTCCCTAGTCTTTTCACTCCCTTGTAGTTTTGTGCTAGAGTGAGTTGTTGTTGTTGTTGCTGCAAATACCGCTAATTCATCTGACACTGCAGGACCTCTGTCCACGCCTCAGCTCCTGAATCCTCCTCCCTCGTCGTCTGGCGACTGCTTTGAACAATTTGTCTGCGTTCAAGTGTCCATTTAACCGTCTGGCTCAGCCCCAGGGTCCGCCCCAGTCCTTCGTCCTCTTTAATGGCTCCTTGCCATCGTCCTTCGTCCGGTTCTGCCTTGTAACATACGCTTCTATCGTTATTTTTTCTCTCTACGCCTTTTTGTGCTCTCTTCGAAACAAGGACACGCATTCGCAGTCGTTGCTATTTATTTCGATGACCACTTGAAGGTTCTCTTTTTTCACTCCAATAGTACCGATGTTGTTGTTGTTGTTCATGTTGTTGTTATAGTGGTTTAAGGTGGCTCTGCGTAGGTGTAAAAAATTTGGTGTTTGGTGCTGCTGGGAAGGTAACGAAAAAGATTCCATTCCGTATTTTTCATGTTTTTCTCCTTTCGCCGTTCTCTTCCTTTCTCACTCCCTCAATCTCCCCCTCTCCATGTCTCTCTCTCTCTCTTGTCTGTCTGTCTGGAAATTTTCGCACTTCTGGGAAAAGCAGGGATTTTGCGCTTTTTTCTACGACACTCCGTCTTTGCCGTCTCACTCTCGTTTGGCTTCTCCCTCTCTCTCTCTCTGTCTGCTCCCCTCTCTGTCTCTCTCGCTCTCCTTGGCGTGATCCTGGTTTGGTGGTTTGCTCGTCTAGGTGAATCCTGCCGATGGCAGCAGTTGGCGCCGAAAATAAATTATGACAAAATGCTTGTGGTGGAGACTTTTTTGCGGGTTGGAGACTTCCGCCGTAGAGAAATCGAAGGAGCAGTGGGCAAGGCAACGGAGTTCTTCACCAAGAGCCGAGGAGATTCCTTTAATGTCAATGAAAACTTTCAAGATTTTTACCAAGTGGCAACATTTTCTCCTTAATGCAGAGTTTTTACTTAGCTCTACTTGATTTAAGCCGAAACTTTTTGCAGTGTTTTTTTGTTACGCCGGTTACTTGGCGGCTCTTCCCGATGGAGAGAGATTTCAAGCGATTTGGAGAGATTGTGATTCACATGGAGGCTTTTACTGTTCTTGCTAAGTTTGAAGTTTTTATTAAAACGAATTTTATTTCGAAGGACCACGAGGTCGACTCTGAGAAGTTCATTGGACTCATGTAGTCTTTATGTGTGAACGGAGCCCTTTTTCGGCAAAGTTTTACTACCGCATAAGAAGTTTTTACTATAATTATTTGAGATTATTATCCATCAATATATTATTTCCCTCCAACTAATTTTTTGAACATAATCTTTTTGGTATTTTTCTTTCTTCACCGGCCATGGCTCAGTTGCAAACGAGCCCATAAAACATTTGAATAATTTTATAGCACTTCCTCAAACGCGACCCGTCTTCGCCCCCAAGTCTTTTCTCCACCACCTTCCGAGGACCTTATTTATGACCGCGTTTCGCTCAATCAATTTGCGGCTTTTGCCAAATTTCTCCTCTTCCTTATCTCGGCGCTGCACACTTCGTCCTCGCTGCTGGGCCTCGGCCTCCTTCGCGTCCACGTCGTCAGACGCCGATGTTGCTGCAGTCGTCGCCGGAAGACGAACTCCGCCATTTAGAATTTCATGCCTCGGATATCGACGAAGCGCAGACAAAACATCGATCCCTTTTCCTCCTCTCACTCCCCCGTTCGACGGCTCTCGCTCTCTCTCGCTCTCTCACTCTAGACGAGGCAACGTTTCCGGGAGCCATAAATTATTTTCGAGCTGAAGTCGGCGGAGGACGTCGCATAAAGTACTCATGAGAGAAAGGATATGGGGAGAGAGAGGAAAAGAGTGAGCGAGAGAGAGAGAGAGACAAACAGAGAAAGAGATAGTGAGAGAGAGAAAGAGAGCCATAGGAGGAGCGGGAAGGCAATAGTCTCTCTGCGATCGGAGGGAGCAACAATTGAACACGCGGTGGAAATGTTTCAATTTTTGGGCAATTTGCGTTCTGGTGTGTGTGTGTGTGTGTTTGTTTGTGTTTGTTTGTGTCTGTGTGTGATCCTTCCTCCCTGCACCCTGAATTGGCTGTAATGCGGATTTAATGACATCATAAAGCATGCAGCGATGACGTCGACTGCGGCCTCGATTCGCTGCCGACGACGGAAGACTCCGTTCGACTTTGACTCAGTCGTTGCCAGCGGCGTCTGCACTCGTCCCTACAACAGCCGCATTCGCCGTGGCTTCCGTCGATGCCCCGCAGCTACAGAGAAGATAAATCGAATGTTCCATGCCACCAGGGCTGACTTCCGGCGTCGCCAGCGACTGCGCCGAGCCTGAGTCAATCGCCTAAGAAAAACATTTCACTGTTTAAATCTCAAAGTTCGACGTAGGCAAACTATGTTCCCACTCTTTCACTCCCTCTCTCTTTTTCTCTGCCTCTCCCTCTCCCTCTCACTCTTTTTCTCTGCCTCTCCCTCTCTTTTGGTCACCCTCTGCTTGTCGCCTCAATTTCAATTACGAACGAACGAGGCTTCATACGGAAGCAGGCCACGAATCGCGTCCATCCGGCCGCCATTTGCAATGAGCGAGTGCGGCCGAACGACACGCGGAGCAGTCGCTCAAATTAGTCACATCGCCCCCCTCTCTGTCCCTCTCCTACGAACTTTAACACCTTCTGTTGCCTTCACCTCATGTGCGAGGGAGCTGATGTGAGTGCGCACTCGAGTGAAGGAGAGTTTGTGTGTGTGTGGCAGGTGTTCAAAGTACTTCCGTTTCACGGACATTTGACATGAATCGCAGGTGGAAGAGAGAAAAATGCGTCGGCCTCTCGTTCGACAGCGGCATCTGTTGCAGACGGAACCACGTGACAAGCGCTGCAGGCAGGAGGGAGAGGAGAGGAGAAGGCGAGAAGAACCTGTGACGAGTGAGCAGGGTAGCATGTTGCGGTGATTTCAGCGGAAGCCATTCGATAGTGCTGTCGAAAGCAATGATGAAGGACGAGCGTTTATGTTTATGATACGTAATGTTTATGATAAAAAATATAAAAATTGTATAACAAAAAACATAATAAAACATAAATTAAAACATAATTAAAAAAAAACAACTTGAAAAAGAGCCAACAATTTCAGGAGAAGGGGAGAAAGTAAATAAAACAAAATACCAAGAAATTATTGGATCACTTTTGCATCTTGCTGTATTCAGTCGTCCAGATATAAGTTGCAGTGTAAATATGTTATCGCAATTTAGTCAAGATCCAAGAAAACAACATTGGATTGCAGCATTACAAATAATTAAATATTTAAAAGCAACAAGTGACTATGTATTAACATTTAGAAAAACAGGGTTACCACCTATGGGCTATGTAGATGCGAATTGGGCTCAAGACACTAACGATCGAAAATCTCAAACAGGTTTCTGTTTTATTCTCGCAGGTGCAGTTATATCTTGGGAATCCAAAAAGCAACGCGTGGTGGCTACATCAAGTGCAGAAGCGAAATATATGGCACTTACGGAAGCAGCAAAGGAAGCATGTTACTTAGGATACTTATTAGAAGAACTTGGGTATAAGTCACAGAGTCCTACAGTGATTTTCAGTGACTCCCAAAGTGCACAACATATGGCGAAGTTTGGTGGACATCATTCTAGAACGAAACACATCCATTATAGATACCATTTCATACGTGAAGCAGTTGAAAATAAGATTGTCGAAATTAATTACATGTCAACTAATGAAATGCCAGCCGATGTCTTAACGAAACCTTTAGCCAGAATCAAGCACCAATTCTGTATAAATTCTATGGGCATGGAATCAACAAGTAAATGATGTTGAGGAGGCGTATTGGATATCAACCTTATATGTACTTGTACTTGTTCATATTTCATTTATAATTGTTCATAGATTTTATTAAATTATGTTTTCAAGTTCAGAAAATATTTTATTCACTCCGTTCTCGAATCTTGTATAATAATCATCGAATAGTTCCTTTACAAAATTTACTCTGCTATATTCTCGATAAAAAAATTTATGATAAAATTTATCGCGATTGAAAAAATATCCATTACTCAATCTTATTTTATATATAAAAATGGAGCTGAAAAACTGTGTGTTCCGGCTACCAAACCGTTTGTGCGATCTTTATGAATTTTTACAGCATGTTCTTGACTGACACGAAATCAACATACGATACTTTAAACATTTTTAAATCATTTTTTTGAACAAATTTAATAATTTAATAACTTTATTCACAGTGAAATCTCCCATAACCGGACATCCAGCATCGAGTAAACGTTAATACGTTCTTTTAAAAGTCTGTCTAATAATAAATTTTTACTTGTGAACTTTTAATTATAAATAAAACTATAAAAATTATTTTTCCGTCTCCAAAGGAATGAAATCCATTAAGGAATTATTTCCAGAACCTTTTAAATCCAGGTGAGTTGAAGGATTTTCATGGAAACGTACACCCTTTCGAGTGTCCTGCAAGTGCATCTTTTCAGTTCATTCGAAACTGACCCAGATACGCACACAAACAGACAACCAACACTCACACAGACACAAATACAAACCCACACCGTACTCTCGTGGACAATACACATATGCGAACGTCGATAAGGATGCCACCTGAACGGACACAAACACACAGACCAGGACTCCGATCCGACAGAGATGGACTCGGATAGGCAGGCTAGGAAGAGGGAGACACAGAGTGCAAGAGAGAGGGAGAGCAACGCATCCATTTAATTAAAAGGGTGGAAAAATATTGTTCACTACTGTCACTACAGCACACAACAACAACAGCAATCTTCAGAGCAACAACAAATGCCAGCTACTGCAACAAGCTCACAAGGATAATCGCTTCATTACGAGCGAAATATTATTTTCATGGTAAAATATGAAGCTTTTTAAAAGCCACTGAAAGACCCATTTACAGCGGCTCTCGCACCCAGCTCCGAGAAAAACAGGGAGAACGGATTGCGAATGGACGAAGAGTGCGAGTGAGGGAGACAAAGAGACCGCGGAAAGGGATCAAGTTTCAGTTTCTCTCAGTGACTTCTCAACTCCAGCCAGACATATACACAAGGACGCCAAAAGTCTGATCGAGAGCATCAGAGGACGAAGGTGAGAACAATCCGGTGAAAGCTGTGTACATGAAATCCCGAGAAAATATATCGCGAGGTTAATTCCCATGTGAACGACATTTCATACACACACTTTCACAGACTATATTTCATCGCCCACGACGACGACGCTTTCTGTGCGTGCGTGCGTGTGTGTGTGGGTGAGGCCTCGATGGTTGTCGTCGGCATATGAGAAGTGCTCGCGAAAATAAATAATCGAGTTGAAAGTCGACTAAAACACGATGTCTCTCATGGTGTTCGAGAACTAATGGGAGGGAAGAGGTGAATTCAGCACCTTGCGCGGGCCAGTGTTGGATAATTCTCCAATGCTCCTCTGGCAGGCCGCACTTTTTCAACGAATTACCTGCTTCAAGGAACCCCGACTAACTTCAGTAACGACTCCCACACGACGCTGGGTGGGCGACTTCGTCGACAACCCACGATCGTCTCTCGACCCAACTCGATCCGCCCAGCTCTCACTCCCTAAGTCTATCCAACTTTGTACTACACCATGCCATCGTCTTGGCCGCATTTGCGGTAGAGTTCGTTGTTAATCAGCATTTAAACAAGAAGGAGAGAGATGTGGGCGGTGACGAGAATAGAGGCGTGGCTTTCGCTCGCGAGATTTAATGCTTTTCCCAGGAATCGGCGCACGTACAACTCGTTGTTGCTGACAGGGTTTTTGAACCTTGTGATGCATTGTTTTGTATTGAAAAAAAAAAAAAAAAAACAGAAATTGAAAAAAAAAACATAAATTGAAGAAAAAGAAAACATTCTAGAAGTACTTCCTGAATAGGAGTCGGGTACTTCACGGCACGCATCCGCGATAAGGCTTCGTTTTGCGGTGGGCGTAAGTGGCCACGTCCCACTCTGAGAGGTGTGAACGAGACGTGCTAAAAGGTCTCTTCGTCTCCTTCATGGCTGCAAAGGAAACCCCGAGAATATTTCTCGAAGTAAAGACGAAGGTAGTGGTAGATTCGCAAATTGCACTGTGTACTTAAACATCTTTAATTCTACACCTTTTAATTTCACACCCATTTTTAACTCTAGTTTTTCATTCCGTTTCCGTCTGCTTTCGTTCGACTTTGACTTCCGATGGTCGTCGCGCTCATCCTCAGTCGTTGACATCGCGCTGTCAATCGTCATCACTGATGATTGCCTCTCTCATTGTCGCCCATCTCACTCTTTCTTTCGGTCTTTTTATCTCTCTCTCTCTCTCGCTTTTATTTCCCTACCCTCGTTCATCCCACCATTCTACTGCAATTGTCATCAGTGATTATTACCCCTTTGCCTCTCTCTTTCCCAGCTACTTCTACCAGTTATTTTTCCTACATTTCCTGCATTCGTCCTGCTCCCACGCCCACCTCCCTTCCGGCCACGTCCACTTACAGCACCCGCATCCGATTCCGCTCTCAATTCAATTTTCAATTTAATTTTCATTCGTTATGAACGAATGAATGAAGAAATTTGCATAAAGCTTTTAACTTAACGAGGCGACATTTGCCTTCGTCGAGTTACTTTTCGTTGATTTTTCCCGCTCGCCATCGACCATCAACAACCCCTCATCTCTCTCTCTTTCTCCATCCATCTCTCTGCATCAGTCTCTCTTTCTCGCTTCCCACCATCCTCCTTCAGACAATTTAAACACGACAATCATATTCCGAGCTGTCCACTCCGACGCCACTGACAAACCGTCGAGGGCACAGAGCTGGGAGGATAGGGAATTTGTTGTTGTTATTGGGGTGGTTGATGATGGTTGGAAGAGGATGGAGGATGTCAAGCAAAGTGAAAGGACATTTTTTTGTGCATTGTGATGTTTTTTTCGTTTTTCCTTTTCCACCTTCTCCGGTGAGTGGGGGAGCGACGAAGGCAGGAGAGGGCACGAAATCAGGGCACTAAGTGTCGGTAGTTTCGAACGGATGTTGGAAGCGGTTTGACATTCTGGTCCGGGGCCAGGGGCGACGGACGAACAGGGTTTCCCTTCTTTTTTCTTAGAAGAAAGAGTTCGCTGGGGCTCAGATAGAAGAATGAAGGGAAGTTGACGTTTTCACACTGATCCTGATTCCTATTTCCGATCTCGGGTTCGTCCTGTATAGCGAATCTAAAGTTCATTCTGGCCGACCGCTGGAACTGGACCGCGATTCAATCGAATGATTGAGGGTCAGTTGTTAATTCCGGCCTGACGTTCGTAGGTTTTATCAAGCTTCATAAAGGTAGATGCCGTGGACAGGCGGTCGTTACGACGGGGCAGCTGATATTTTAATCCCTCATATGTCGAGCGCTGCTTTGGCGTCCTTTAAATAGACGACTGACCAGTGGAGGGAAGTAAAGAAAGGGAGAGACAGAGAGAGAGACTTGGATATAAATGGAATATTCATCTGATGAGCAGTCGGCCCCTCATATTCCTCCCACGTAGTTCCACATATCAATGGTGAAGTTCCGTCATAATCTGGCGATAAAAATTGAGATGAACGTCCTGGCCCCATGCTTCTATTTTCGTCCAGAGGGCGAAAAATCCTACAACCAAGGAGGCGGAGGAAAAAATCCTAGTGTGATTTATCACAACAACATCCACGACGGAGACAACATCGAGGATGGAGATAGCGAAGATAGGAAAGACAGAAAAAAGAAAGGAGGAGGAGAGTGTGAGTGATTGTGAGTGAGAGAGGAAGGAGAACGAGGATCTATCAAATCAGAGCAAACATCAAATCCTCACTAAATAGTAATAAAACCCAGCAAAAACAATAACAAGAATCATGCCGACTGACAGACATGTCCGCCTCGTCCTGGGGACAGGACAGCACAGGATAATGGACGAGAGGAGACGAGCCATCGACACAAACGCGAGACAAGTGTCCTTGCGAGGTCCTGTGAAAGCACTTGGGAGGAGTTTTCATTTTTCCTCTTGTCGTTGTTGTTGTTTCTCTATTGTTGTTTATGGTGGTAACGGCTTTGACGTGCTGTTGTTGTTATTGTCCTTTCATTACGTTGAGTTGTCATCGTCATTGGTGTCCCGTGGTTGATGGTGCTGTTGTTGTGATTGTTGTTGCTCTTGCGATTGTTGTTTATATTTCTTATTGTAGTCGGCAATAAACAACAAAAATCACAGAACAATCGTAAGCCGTACCATGTCGCACAGTGGAAATAATTCATATATTTAATGGTGAAATATATGATTTCTATTTTATTTAAAAAAATATTATTGAAATAGACTGCTGAAATAATTTCATATATTTAAATTACGTATTACAAATACTTATTTACAAAAGCATATATTTTTTCTGTTTAGTTTAGTGAAATCTTTATATACAATATTTTATTTAAAGTTAAATATAAAGATTAATGTATGCGACTATGTGAGATTCTTATTTTAATGAATAAACACCAAAAAAACTTATTTTGATTTTCGGTAAAAATGTTGTATTGATATTTCAATGAAAAAATGTTGTCATCAACATGTTGTTAAAATAATTTAACGTAACATAAAAAAATTGGAAAATATTTTTTTGTTGAAATCAGTGAACCACTGTGCGTTGTCATCACACCCCATATCTCTATCACACTCTTCGTCGAATTCTCTTCTCTTTGACGTCGTGTTCTTCACCTTCCCATCCCTTCCCATCTCTGTCTGTCTGAACATTCCCACCTTATACGCTCTCGCGTTCGTTTCACTTGTTCGATTGCGGCGTCGCCCTTTGCACCGGACGTCGACGATGATTTCGAATGCCAGAATGGCAATACAATTGGGTTAATGTATCCCTTTGTTGTTGGGGTTGTAGCTCATATCACAAATGGCGTTTTTCATATCACAATAGTTGTTGTAACAATTGTTGTTGTCACAGTCGTTGTCATCACAATTGCTGTTGTCACAATTGTTGTTGTCATTGCTGTGGCCAGTGTTGTTGCACTTGCTAATTAATGTTATGGATTTCCAAGACATGGAAACAAAAGGATGAAATCAGACATAATTGAGGATATGATTTTGTCGTCAACCTCTCCGCAGTCCTTCTTGGCGACAATCGCGTCTTTCACGAGACACAGGCGGATCCCGTCTGAGGAAGTCACGGGGCAGACCCAGGACGCTTTGGATCCTGAACAATTGCGTCGGCGTCGGGTTCGTCTCGAGACTCAGCGCCAGCGGAAATGGGCGGTTCCGTCGGTGTCGCATCCAACCCAATGTAAGATCGGGAGTCCAGGGATGGTCGACGTCCGGGCTTGCGCTGCAATGCATGAGGCATCCGAGACGCCATCGATAATTGGCAATAAAATCGGGATCGAGGCACGTCATCAACGACAATAAGAACAACAAACATTACAACAAGAACAACAATCATTACAATAAGAACAACAAGCATTAAAATAAGAACAATAAGCTTTACAACAAGAACAACAATCATTGCAGCTATAACACAAACAACAACAACGATATCGTATCGATGGCGACGTCCAACTTTGTTGCAGACGCCTGGACCCAGGGGGAGTATGAGAGAGAGAATGGGAGAATATCATCAAAGTCCATTAAATTCATAAATCACTCGCACAAATACCCTAACAAGAACAAGCGAAAGAACAACGCGAAAACAAGAACAAGAATAACAACAATGACAATGTCCACAACGAGGGAAAAAAATACGAGCATACTTTTAGGCGCTCAAAGGAGCTCCATGCTCGCAGTTAAGATTCCTGCTGACAAGGATTTCCTCCATTTGACGCGCCAGGACACGCCATCTGTGCGTCCGTCTGTCTCCACTGGATGTATGTATTTCTGTGTGCATGTGGGCTGTATGTGTTGGCAGCAAATGCAGAAAAATTCAAGTCAATTTGCGCCCAATGAATATTAATCAATTTATGTAGATTTATGAAAGGGGACATACGTTGAGAAGGGAGGAAGAAAAAAGAGAGAGAGAGACGGCAGAGAGGTAGAAGGGAGAGAGACAAACGGAAGAGAAACGTGGACATGTCCTGCTAGTACAATGACGAGCACTTGAGGCGTCTCCTCCTCCTCGCAGTATCATCTTGATGTCATTCCAACTTGTTCGCTTCACCCATCTTTCACTCCTGCCGCTCTTTATTAAAATCTCTGTCGCCCTCTTTGACATCTGCATCGCTCCTTTGACTCCTGTTTCGCATCTTTCTCTTTTCCTACCCCTTCTTTCTTGATCTTCTTCCCTCATTTTACTCTTGCAATTCCTTTCTGTGTCCTTTTCACCTCTCTCTCTCTCTTCTCTCTCGATGTTTTTCTTATTTGCTTTTTTTGCCATTTTAAACTCTGTTGACTTCCCTTTGAAAAACTATCCAAGAAAAGGGGGCGAGTGAGGAGAAACACATTCTTCCCTGCACAATGAGACAAATGGCACAGATAAATTAGATTAATTACAGTGTGGTTTTCTTTTGTAATAGTTGAGGGTTGATTTGAGTTTAGTTTGCAATTACATTTTCTAGGAATAATTTAAAAATCATGTATGAAATTGTAATATGAAAATCACATTTTATTTAGAAAATCATATTTTGTTCATATTCGTATTTTATTAAGAACACCATTTTATTCTGAATAAATGAAAATGAATTAAATTACTGTTCCTTCTCTTTTTTCATTTACCTCGATTTCACCAGTTTGTCCCACTGTCTATTGTATCGTCGCATCTCGTGTGTCAATTTGATTGCATGCGTTTGTGTTCACATCGACAGGACCTTTAGAGTTCAAAGCGTTATCCTGTCTCGGACAGCGGCAATAAGAACATCGACAGCCAATGCAGAGATACACACAGACACACAGAGAGAGATTAGAGAGAGAGAGAGAGAGAGAGTCGTGAAAAGAAAGGAAAATTCAAATTGCTAACATATTCAATTTCACAAACTTCTTCCTTTCATGCACACACACACACAGACACATAAACCTATCGCCCAATCTTACTGACTCTGACCCCACATACAACAATAGAAAGGAGAATAACAAGAAGAAAAGATCAAGTCAGCAAAAAATATACAACAACAACAGCCTACAACAATTGCAACAACATGAAGCCGGCTGTAACATGTCCTGCAGCAGGACGCACACAATGCCCGCCACGCCCACTCCTACGCCCACGGCACCCAGCATGCGGTAGGTGGACAGCAAGCCAAAGGGCTGATGGGCGGGGCCGATCGAGCGAGAGAGAGGAAAATCTTTGCCTAACAGTTATTATGGAAATGCATTTGCGTCTTATGTGAATGTGCGAGTGAGTGAGTGCGTCGTTTTGTGTGTGTTTGTGTAGATAAGTGTCCTGTACGGCTGTTGACTGTCGATGTTGTAGTTGTTATTGTTGTTGAAGAAGCTGCTGATGCTGCTGTCCACCCATGAGCAATATTTATGACTTCCTTCGGAGCCGAACGGCACAAAGAAGACATGATTGTGATACGACATTAAGGACAACGGCCGGCCGGACAGACGGACATATTGAGAAGAGGGCAATCAGGCAGGGAGACAGACGGATGGATGGACAAACGGACGGACGGATGGGCGGCCAAAAAGGAATAAATGTGGATCGAAAAGAATTCGCATCGAATGAACCCATCTGAGAGTGGTAAGAAATAGATAGAGTGAGTCATCATACAGTCAGAGGGAGAGAGAGAGAGAAAGAGATAGAGATAGGAAAGTAGCTCATTCTGCAGTAACAACAACTCGACATTTTAGTCACCGGAAACGGCAGCGGACGGCGAGGGCAACAGTCGGGAAGACATTTTTGCAGCTTACGACGATTTGAGATTTCGAACAAAATTTATGAGGAATGAAAAAATATATATATATTTATAATACCAGAAGATATTTTTAATATCATAGAAGAGGAGATGTGACACATGGGGGAAGGAGAATGAGGATGAACTGAGTGTTGTCAATAGAGACAATAGGAGTTAGAGATGCAACGAATATCGCTCTGTCGAGGGGAAAATCTTCATCTGAAACCTGGTTTTCATTGGCAAGGAGACACAAATGAAGTGACGAGGATCGCTTGGGATGAAGGTGGCGAACCTCTGAAAGCATCCCAAACCAAAACCTCTGCGAGAGAAGCCCACGACGGAGCTGTCAAACGAGTCCTTGCGGAGGTCAGAGCGACCGGATGTGGTCACATTCGCATGTCAAATAAACTGTGTGCGTGAGTGGGATGGTACGGTATGAGTGTGAGTGTGTGCGTCGGTGAGTGTGACAGACGCAGGAACGATTTGTCAAATGCGGATTTTTGCTGGATTATGAATACGTTTCTTAAACACGGCCGACACCAGAAAATTATTATGCGATGATTAATGGCTGTGCGGCCAGGGTTGGGGCTCGGAGGTTGTGCGAAGGAGGGGCTGCAGGTCACACGGCGTGCGAGAAGCCAACCGACCAAGGACACGGAGTGGGCGGCAGTCGGACCCGAACGGAAAAATGTTCGTTCGTAGTCTTCGCCCTAATTTAGATTTATTCGCGACGCCATTGGGCCGGAAGAAACTTGTTGGGGGTGCTGACGAGGGGTGGTAGAAGCAGTGGGTCCGAGGGGAGGACTGGATTCAGGATAACAAGGAGATTGTGGGATTTTTGTGAATAAAATAAAATATTATGATTTCTTGATTTTACAACTGAGCGATTTGTGTGCGTGCGAACCAAGGACCATCGATAGATTCGAATGAATTGGAGAGAGAAAGAAGGGCGGAAGGGGAGAGATGGAGAAACGGACTGCGGCGAAATGCGCAAATAAAGCGGCAATAAATCACGAGATTGGCAGACGGAAAAAGTGAACAATAATTAATAGACTGCGGTGCCGAAAGGTGGCCCCCCAGTCTAGAACCAAAACCAACAGAATCCCCAAACCCCAGAAGGACTTCCACGCCAGAGGAAGGGACGTCCCAAAGTCCTACCCCATTGCAGCGGTTTTACGACCATGCGGAGGACGGTCGGAATCGCGGTGGAAACTCAGGAAAATCCACGATTTATGATGCGATGGCAATAAAATCGAACCGAACTTTGCAGGGCGTCATAAACAATGTTGTTGGCATTGTCGATTTTGTTATTATTGGCAAAGATGTTGTTGTTATTGTTATTGTCGAGGATGTTGTTGTTATTGTTATTGTCGATGATGTTGTTGTTATTGTTTGCGAAGATGTTGTTGTTATGATTGATCAAGACTTCGTTGTTGTTCTTCTTGGGTTTCGCATTATTGTTACTGTTGTGGTTTCTGTTACTGCTAAACTCGTCCGCAATGAAGCGTCCTTCGAGTGCATCAACTGCAGGCACCTCGTTCGCCCCCCATTATCCTCACTTCCCCCAACCACCCACGGACAATGTTGCTGACGACTTCCAAATCAACGTCATCGTCATCATTGTCGGCAACCTCATCGTCTTCATTGTCGACAATGTCTTCGTCAACGTTGTCATCATCACTGTCGTCGTCGCCTTCGATGGAACGCCGAAGCACTTGCTCGTAATTAAATCAAAGTTGCGCCCGGTGCTCAAGGGTTGCCAAAGGATCCTCAACAATGACGAATGTTGGCTCCCTGGTCTGCAAGGGTCTGAGTGATCCCTGGTGTGAGTGTGAGTCTCTGTGACCGTGTGTGATTGACTGTCGCTGTGTGTGATTGGCTCTGGTCGTGTGTGTGAGTGTGAGTGGGTGTGAGGCTAATAAAACCCCTTGACGGGCATTCGTCGTCCGCGTGAGTGGCTGGTGCGAGTGCGAACTTTGCGAGTCCCCGCCTCTCGATGGGGTTGTTGAAGGGTCGACTCCTCACAACCTCACTGAGAAGGAGCTTTGAAGACGATGACGAGGCCACCACTCGAGCAGGAGGACTGAAGGACTTTGAGAGAGTTCCACAGGATTTAACTGGAAGGAGATGACTCCGATAGAAGATGAATGACCGCTTGTACCAAATACTGAAGAAAACCGTGTAGGAGTCTGTTGGAGGAATGGGGGCAAAATATATGAATAATAACACATCTATTTCTATTGAAGAACTCAAAGGGAAGATTTCGGAGAATTCTTTGACGCAATGAATGAAAAGTCGAGATAGAACAAATCTTTCTTTTAACTCTAAAGATCGACGAAGAGTTAGCAAGTACAAAAGAGAGAGTCAGACAGATAGAAAAAGAAACAGACAGATAGAAAAAGAGACAGACAGAAAAATAAGAAGCCAAACAAACATCCACACACTCACAGACGAAGTGGTCGGGAGCAAACGTTATACTAAAAAATATTTCATATTCGTTGCCACTCGACTGGGGTGGAGCAGACAAAGCTTTAAGTACATATGACAAAAAAGGTTAAAAAAAAACAAAATTAAAAAATGAATAAAATATTTGAAAAAAAAGTAACGATAACAATAACAAAATGCCACGAGTGACTCTTAAGCATCTCCAGTCAGAATAACAAGGACAACGTTGCCAACTAATGGATGCAACATGCGATTACAATATGTTGCAAGGGACCTCCTCTCATTCTTCACCTTCTTCTTGCCCTTCGTGGTATCCGTCGTATTCGTTGTTCTTGTTGTCTTTGTTACTATAGTCGCCGACCCTTTTTTGCTTCAATAACTTTATCGGAAACGCGATATTCTTGGAAGGTGTTTGGGTACGAGAAGATTTTGGTCGAAGGGATTGGAGGGATGTGAGGGGAGCGGTGGAGATGTTGACGACTGGAGGGGCAGGGGAGGGGGTGCCTAGGGTTCACTCGAGAGTCAACATTTTATTCCGAGCGCTTTCAATTGAATGGAAAAAACACACAATTGTGCTGCATTTTTTCTCTTCTGCGTCCCTCGCTAAAGTTTTCTCTTTTTTCCTCCGAACCGAACTCTCTTTCGTTATGTCTGTCTTCCTTTCACCCTACCATCTTCCTTCTCCCCTACTCACCCTCCTTCTCCCTCTCTCACTCTCCCTTCCTCCGTCTCCCTTTCGATCTCCGATTCACTCTGTCTTGGGTTTGGTTTCCCTTTGGTTCGTTTTTTCACTTTCAATAAAACTTTCAACAGAAATGTCAATGGCATGTGCGTCTGTCGGTGTCTGTCTGACTGTGTGTGTGTGTGTCTGCTTTTGTGGGTGTATTTCAGATCCATGTGCGACGAAATCTCTCAAGAGTGGGGGCGTGGCGGTGGGCGCGTGAGTGGATGTCAGCAACAATACGAATTCCTTCCGTCTCCTCCTCCACCTCAGTCTCCGCTGGCTGTCGTCGTAGCGCGGGAAAGAGTTTAAGAATTTAATAACGAAATTTGAGACTTGACAACACACCAACACATACTGACGCGCATTTAAGTCTTCCGGATTTCTTGCGCCTGGAGGCACGTTTTGTCTGGTTTGTTGACTGTCTTCAGACTGCGATTTGCCTCTTCTTCTCCTCCTTGTTGTTATTGCTTGTGTCGAGAGTGAGAAGGTTGACAAGAGAAGGAATGTGTGAGAGACAGGGAGAGTATGAGAGATAGAAGGATGGTAAGAAAAAAAGAGAGAGTTGGAAAAAACGCAGATTAAGTTCATATTTGAGTGCGTAATTGGAGCGCATGAAGGAACCTCCACCACTCCAACTTCCGTCCCTCCCCGGATTGAAATTCTTTCAAAATCATTCTCTCTCTCCTTCACTCGTTTTCTTCTTCTATTCGCTCTGCACCATACACGAGCCGAATGGATCCTTGTCCCCTGGTACACCAAATTTTTTGTTTGGGTCGGCGAGGGAATTTATTTGGTCCTTTCTTCTCCGTGGCGATAGGGGAATCATTCGCGATGGGTTGATTTTTTCTCTCCTTGCGAACTCTATTTTTGGCTTTTTTGCAATCCTCTCTCTCTCTATTTCTCCCTCTCTCTGGCAAAGGGACCTTTTTCATTTCCCCGGTGAGGACTTTTCCACTTCCTCTCTAGAAGACTACTAGGATTGTCTCTCGGTCTGGATTATGTATGATGGAGTTTTGTACTGTGTGTAAAATGTTCTCGTCTCCGTCTTTCTATCTCTACCGTCTTTCTCTGGCGGGAAATTGAAGTCGATGGGACTCGATGAAAATAAAAACTACATCAAGGTGAACAAACTTTGAAAGCTCAAAAATTAAACATGGGAAGGACGGAGACGAAGAAAACGGAGAATAATCTACAAAGCACTTAAAATCGCAATATCACAATAAGAGGAATGATAATAATAGTCGTAATAATATTAGTAACAACAATAATAGTAATGAAAATAGTAGTAGTAACAACAGTAAGGGAGAGAAAGGAAACGAGGCAATCAAAAAGTTGGCTGAGCTATTTCGGCTGGCGTTGAATACAGACGGGGAGGCGGGCGGACAGCCAGACAGACATACGGAGAGACAGAGATGGATGAAAGCAACCAATCAGACGCCGGGAGGAATGAATAGGTGGACAGATAGGACGACTGGTGATGAGTTGACGGGAAGGACCCAGGGGTCTGGTATTGTCTCGCGAAAACTGTTTCGGAACTTCCCGAATTCGCTGTAGTTTGTGGAGGACAACGAACAACAAAATTACGAAAGCCACATAAACAAAAGTTTAAAAATAAAACAGTTCAGATAAAAGATATAAACCAACAAATGTAGCTACAATATTATGAAACAACTTAACTGACTCGACATCAAATGCCACAGCAACAACCACAACAACGAAAGTCGCAGCATTAATACTACCAACAACTGGAATTACAATAACAACAACAATATCAAAAACAACAGCAAGAAACGGCAACAACAACAATAAGAGTACCATTCAACAAATTTAATTAAAATGTTTCAAAAGCAACAAAAAGTCAACAGCAGGACGAAGAGAGGGACGAACAGACGATTGGATGGACAGCTGCCTTCAGCTCGTCAGGGGTTCCCAAAAGGCGCTCCCGGTCCAGGTACGACGACGAATTCCGAGGTTGGGTGTGGCTGGGGGGCGGGAACAATCGTAACCGGGAGTTTTATTGCATGGTTTCTATTATGTTTCGCCTTGTTATCATTTCAGTGGAAAGTTTTTATGTATGTTTCAACAACAATAGCCACCCAGGCAACAGCGATTGCAATAAGAACAACGAAAACCGATAAAATTAACAACAACCACAACTTCTAGTAGAGAGACCACAATAACAGCAAGAAGAACAAGCCGGAAGAAACACTAAAACAGAAACTACAGTCGTTGTCTCACCGCACCTCCCTGGCTACGCCACTAATTCCACATTATCATCTGGAGCCGAGATTTTCAAGGATCCAGATCCAGTGAGATTCCACGAAATTAGAAGCAACGAAGGAGTCCAAGGATCTGCAGGGCTTGCTCGGAACACTTGGAATGGATTTGGATTTTAGATCGGAAATCATCACGAAGAACTTCTCATGCTGTATGCTCTCTCGAATACCATGGAACAGAGGTCTCCCGAGCATCATCGAAACGTTTTGAAGGAAGGATTACTGAAAATTCCAAGATTTTTAATTCTGAGGCTACGATCTTCTAAACCCGAAAATAATTGCTCTCCACCTTCTCCTAAGCATATTCTAAAGAGCAACAAGGACATGACTCTGACGGGGAAACCTTAGTAAGCGCTTGAAAACGAACATATGCAAGCGAGGAGGAGGAGAGCATGAAGGGGATTCTCTTCCCTCAACTTCTTCCTACGTCGTTGCATCCCTACCAGCGAGGAAGGTTCTGCAGCAACAGAAACTCAGCGAAAAGTTTTCACGTGAAACCGCCAACTCATCCAAACCACTCTCTCACCCTCTCCCTCTCTCTCACACACATACACTCGACCGACCGAACAATAGCAACAACAATAATTACAATGTTTCCCCTCATCGGGAGGACGGGGGTCGCGGCCATTACTTTGAATCGTGCAATTAAATCATTGTTATCTCAATGGCGGCCACATTGCGGCGAAGGACGACGAGAGGGGACGGGAGAGGAGTGTGAGAGAGAACAAAAGTTTTCTTATAATTATTGTTGATATTTCGAGCATGTCCTTGTTTTTGTTCTTGCTTTGGAACAAACTGATAACAACAAACACACGCTCAAAGTTCCTTATCAGCTGCTCGAGTGGCCATCGTGGTGCGCTTAACGGTATTCAAATGGATGTATGTGTGGGTGTAACACACATACACACACCCACTTACAGTGTGTGTCGGCAACATTGAATACCTCACATCCTCACAAGTGGGGGGGTTAAAGCGGGGGGGTCGTGAGGACCTCGAAGTTTGGGGTTTCCTTTTATGATTTTCACATTAAAATTTTTGATTATTCTGACTCCATCCCCACCAGGGGATTCAGGCAGCCATTGTTGGGGCTTCTAGGACCGTTGAGTGTGAGCAGTTTTGTTGTAATCACCCCTGGTGTGCATATGCTAGGGTTGCAGGAGACTAGAGACGAGAGAGGTCTTCATACTCGAGGTTAAAAAGTTCAACGCGAAAGGACGATCGTCAGCTCAGGTGAAGAGGACGAGAAGCGATGGTGAGTGTCTACCGTTTTCTAAAAAAAAATCAATCAATTAAAAGGTTTTCCTCTCCGATCTCCATCCCCAACATATTTTTGCAGGACGTCGAGAGCGAAGTCAGCATTTTTCATGCTTCCCGAGGAACCCGACACCGTCTCCAGGTCAAGTAGGGATGTCGACCACCCTCCGAGAGAACTACACAAACCGGTCTGTCAAAGGTTGTCCTAGAGAGAATGGGGCAGAGAGTGAGAGAGAGAGAGTAAGACAGCAGAATTAATGAGAAACATTTAGGGAAGAAAAACGTTTCTATCGCACTTAAAGTGTTGCTCGCCGTCACCGCCGACGCCACACATGACAAAAATTATTATTATGCATTACCCTGTAGAGCAGGACCTGCAGCTCCCACTCCCTCTATCTCTAGCATATAGTCAGATCTTTCGTCCCTCCTCCTCCCAGCTCCCCTACACTCCTCTCCTTCGTCCTTCGCATGAAGACGAGGCAAGTGGCTTTCCCTGACTCTGGAATGAATTTGCATTTTAAGGACATCCTGCTGCACAATGTCGGAGTCGTTGTCGGAGCCCAGTGTCCTGATGTTGAAGGCTTCATTTTTCACACGAGCAATGGGGGATCCAAGGGCAAAGGGCTGATAAAGAGGGGTTTCCACCAGCAGCTGCTGATGCAGCAATTCATTTCGCAAAATGGCAAAAATAAAGCATCAGCAACGAGAAACAGCAGCAGCAGCAACAGCAGACGTTGAAGAATGCCGGGGAAATCCTGGACCTGGGCCGCATGTGTGTGTGTGTGTGAGAAGGAGTGGACGAGCATCATGTGTGTGTATGTGTGTTGATGCGAGCGAGGAGGTAGTTGTGTTAGTTAGCCAGCTTCAAACTGTCTGCACCATGGCCAACGTCCGCAAACTCCTCCTCCGCCTGCTGGAACTCGCCTCAATTCGGGTCGGCTCATCGTCCGTCCGTCCGTCCATCTGTCTGTCTCGACGGCAGACAAGTCAAATTGTCAATTAAACGAACAGATAATTAATGCTAATATCGGACATTGTCGGCAGGATTCAAATTGGATTTCCTGCTCCGATGCAACGAGACAATGGCTCCGCTGGAAGAGGATCGGGCCGGGCTAATCTGTTGCAGTTCAGGACATGGCCTGCGAGGAGGCAATAAATTTAATAAGTGAGACTGTCATGTAAATAAAGGATCTCCATCATCATCCTCACATCCTCCTTCATCATCCTCACACATACATACGCGTATCGTTCATACGCATGCAGGGTAATCTTAAATCCTGGCCCGAACTCGAGCTTGTTGTTCTTTTCGAGCGCCTCTAATTGGACGTCTAACGAAAACAGAAAAGACACTCGCCGGACAGTCGTTGGAAGGATTCGGTGGCGGGACTCATTTGTAGCCGTCCGTCATGTTGTTGTCCCCATGTCCATCCAACAACGACCCTTTGCATTGGCCAACAACAACACCAAGAACTCCGTCCCCATCACTGCGAACAACAACTGCAGCCACAAGGATACAAGAGACGATGTCAGGATATGGTGACGTGCTGCCGACCACAAAAATAATCTCGAACAACACTGTTCCTGTCAGCCAGCTGGCCAGAGGACGAGACATGCTCCCAACTCTTGGTCCTCGTTGTGGTCATTTGTATGTCTTTATTTGCCCTCCGTCGCCGGACAAAGACTGAGACATTCATGATCGCAAATCCCTTCGACGGGTGTTGAGTAGTAGTCCGAGACGAGAGCGAGGGGACGTCCAAGAAGGGGATGGCGTATCCTATGCCCTGCAGTTCGGGCACGATAAGGAATACCGTGGTTTGGGGTTCGACAACAACTTCTTCGGATCAAAATTCATGCCCGACCGGACGACGTCATTCGAAGCGAACCGAGGAGAAAGGCGGGGAGAGATGGGAAGAGGATGCATAGAAGAGGAAGGCGAAGTGGAGGAGACGATCGTCACGATAGAAAGAGGAAGCTGGAAGCTGAAGCTCTATCCATACATCACTGATGAGTCGAGGAGCGAACCGACCGAAGCCTTGAAGTGAAATGTGAGAGTTGGCTGAAACGGTGTGATGGAATGAGAAATATGATACCGACTTTGGGGACTTCTTTACATTCATTTAATTAATTCAAGTCTTTCGTAAAAATTCTTCAGATTTATTTGTTTAATTCTTGTTTAATTTCATTAATATAATATAATTCTTTATTTTAATTTATTTAATTCAAGTTTTCAGTAGAATTTCATATTTTGCCTTAGGAAATTCATAAAATGAATTTACTTACACTTCACATTAATTAATTCTCTTCAACTCCATCACACCAACGGCGATTGAGCTATCTCGATGACATATCGCTTAAACGTCATCACGATAACAAACTCGCAAAAGTGAGAGAATCGGTAGAGCCATGGAATTCCCTCAAGCCGTGTATCGTGTGTCGGCAGCGTCGAAACCCGAGACATGCCGAAGTTTAAAATAATTTCCAGCCCATGTTTCATGTCAATTAGTGAACTAAAGTCCCACCGCTTCGCACCCCCTTCGACACTCTGCCCCGGCCGAGGAGCCTCGCGTGTGGTCGTAAATCCCTTATATCGGCGGCGTCAATCTTCGTCGCCATTAGAGACCCCCACGCGCCACGCCCCCATCTCTGCCTCCACCTCCACTTGGCGGCCACGATGCCATGTCCACGAGACGTCATATTAGCGTTATCGGAGACGACGTCAGATGGCGTTGCCGTCGGCGACTCGTCGGTATCGCATTTCGACGTTCGTCCTCCCGCGTCGCGTCGTCCTGTTGGGGCCCGAGTGAGGAGTGAAGGAGGGGTGTGACGGGGTTTTTGTGTGAAATGCACACAACCGTCAGTGTGTAATTGAGAAAGATTGCAGCTACCACACAGAGTGATAAACGCACACATACACACGAATATCAGGCAACAGGAGGAGGACGACATGCAAATGGGGAATTCTCCAGGCGAAGCCTATCGTTGTCCTGTCGTGAGGTGGCCAGGTGTAGACAACAGCAACAACATTCACAACAATATCAACTCTAATAACAACAACAATGACAACAACAATAACAACAACAATAACACCAAAAACAATAGAAGCAACAAATTACCACCACTAGTGGGTGTGGCGATGAGCGTGTGAGAATTGAAGTTGTCCGTGTGTGAGTTCGGACAGACAGCAGACGTTAAGGGGTAAATAAAAATAATTACGATAGGTGCGAGAAGCAAACAACAACAATAATAGTGCAAGCAACTACAGGAATAACACGAATAGAAAAAGAAACAAAAAACTGCAACAGAGAATGGAATTAAAGGAAGGAAAACGAAAGGAGTGGAGAAAAGAAGAGAGGAGTGGTATTGAGAATATTAAATGGGAGGAGTAGAGCGAAGGGGAAGATGGGAAGAAAGTGAGGGAAATGAAGAAAAAAATCATGCAAAAAAGCGTGCACTACTACTACGACATTGACATGGCGGTAATAGCAAACATTTTCACCTTTTCAATGAAGCAACAACAATAAAAATATTGCAAAGTACAACAAAAACAATAAAAATAATGCAAAATACAATAACAACACATATAGTGTGTGAAATATAAAACAAAATAACAACACTGAAGAGCATCGAGCATCGACGAAAGCAAAACGTCGATGTCATCAAGCGGAAACGGAAGTGATGACGGACATGATGAAGTCGCATTTGAATTGCCCGTGGGTGTGTGAGCAGTTTTGAATGTGTGTGAGTGCTTTTGACGGGTTCGTGAAACTCGCGTCCTTTGTCCAATACTCATTGTTTCTGCTATTGTTATTGTTGTTAGTTTAATACCCATTTTATGTTTGTTGCTTTAATAAACATCCCTTTTGTTGTTGCAATAATTTTGTTGTTTCTTGTTGTGGTCTTGATACATTGTTGCTACAGTCATATTAAGTCGTTGTTGTTGTTGATATTAACAACATTGCTGTCGTTGTTGTTGTTGATTTAACATACTCAATTAAACATATGAATATGCTAGTTAGTGTGTGTGTGTGTGTGTGTGCGAGTGTGAATAAAAGAGTGTGTGAGTGTGGCTGATTAGAGGGTGTTAAATAGTGCATTGTTGTTGTAATTGTTACTTCTTATTGTCATTTCGCACGCAATTTCCATGCTCACGTGTCCTGTGCCATGTGTCGATGAGTCACTCAATCTGTCGGTCGGTGTGTGCGTGAAGAAATCGTGTTTATAATTGTGCTTCAGGAGCAACACGCAGCAGGATGGGACTCACGCACACACACACGTACCGTCGACGGTGGCCACGCCCAGCAAGTGGTTCCATAATTCCTTGCATTAAAATTACCCGATTATCAACGGGAAGTCCCGAGCGTCACGGGAGGAACCTGAGGTCCTGAGAGCGAAAAGACAAGAATTATAAGGTAGAGGAGGAGATAGAGAACAAGAGGCAATGTCCAGCGCCGAAGATCTATTGTCTTGTATCCTCCCCCGAACCATGCCTCATGCCGCCTCCTCCATCCTCCGCCCTCATCGCCCTAACCAACGGAGTCACGCGACAATTTAAGTGCTCGTGACGCCTGGTGTTGCCGGAGTCTCAGGACATTTCGCTCACGCCTCGCCCTCCCCCACCATCGTCCGCCGTCTTCGTGTCGTCATCGACGGCGACAACCGACGACGACAACCAACGACGTCAACAAACGACGACAACCGACGACAAATCCAATAACAACAACACTTACACATCATCAACGACCACGCCCACAGCGGGTCTCTCGCACGCCTCCCGACTTCCTACAACGCATCCCCCTCACCCCATGCTACCGAAAATTCTAATGCCTTTTCAGTGTCGTGTTCCTTCCCTCCCTCTCTCTCTCTCGTTGTCTTTGCCACTGCCTCTGATTCAACCGAGGATGCGGTTGCTTCGTCTGCTGATGCGTGTTGGCAACACTGTCGTCAATCCATTTTGTTGTTGTTGCCGTTGTAAGTTTAATTGTTGTTCTTGGTTTTGGTTGGTCATATTATTGTTGTTGCTGTTGTGCGTCGCTGACGATGAGGACTCGACATCGTTTGAAGACATTATTGCCGTCTAAATATGCTTTCTCATCCTCGAGACAATGGTAATTGCTGATGTTGTTGTTTTTGTTGTATTTGTTATAGCTGTTGTCTCAACCGACCACAAGAACAACAACACCATCATCATCACCACCATCACCAGCAGTTGCAGGGATCGACGATAAATCATTGTAATCACTTTAATAATTGTGAACTTATGTGCAGCAATTTAGGTTTTCAAATTATCCGCAAGTTTATTGTTATAGTTGTTGCTGTTGTTGTTGTCTGATTCCTCTCCAGCAGTGCGAAGGATCAGCAACATGATTTGTTGTCACTTGAAATGTTTGGCCTTAATTTGGAATTTGGTGTAAATAATTCCTTTGCTTCAGTTTCGTCCATGGATTTGGTTGGCTTCTGATCCTGATCGCATTCGTTGTTGAGTTTAACGAAAGCATTTGTTGAATTCGATAAATTCAAACACATTGTCATGTTGACAATGCAATTCAATGTTAAATTATTTGCGAGCAATTAATACATTAATTAATAAATTCATCAATGAGTGGATTAAGGCTTTATTATATGCAAATCGAGAGCAATCGATGAAAGAGTAATTGTGATAATAGTGCGGAGGAGAAGCTGAGGGAGTAGAGAAAGGCGCTGGGCTAAAAGTTATTGCAAAGCTCATGGGGCAAATCAAGGCCAAGTGATTACTGATAATGGGTGGATTACGATAATATATTGATTGTGATGATAAGTGATCGAATGTAATATTGCTAGAGGTGCTGTCATCATCTCAATTGCCTTTCAAAATTTTCATTTGGCGTATTAATTTTGGTATATTAATTAGATATAATTTATTAATGAATATGAATGCAAATAATGTATATGAAATTAAAGGCGATTATACAATGAGTACTTTAGTACTTTATATTAATCAAGCCGCATCAACAAATATGTCTACCATATCACATTTCGTTCAGACCTTATATACAAAAAGATGTTTGAAATGAAAATATGATTCCAAAGAGATCAGTGGTTCAAGATAAGAAGATTTCTCACACCCTTCTCCCCCACCCCCAAGGATACAAACGATGCATCTCGTGGTGTGATGTATTTTCCATGGAATTTCAATATTTTCTTCATTTTTCTTTGATCTCGAAAACTCGTTTGCGGATCGTGGAATGCGTTGCGTGCCACAAATGGCCGCTCGAAATTTGAGAATAAAACAACAAAAGCTACAACAAAAACATCTCCACAGCAACGAAATCAATTTATATGAACGAGGAGCGTATGAGCGAACGAGCGAGAGAGTGAGAGTGAGTGAGAGCGCACGAAAGCTCGGTCCAAGTTATTGCCGAATGTCGGAGCGCGCGTTTGCATACATTCGAGGCCACTTCCGGCTCCCGCGGCTCGGCTCGGCTCGGCTCCCTGGGCAGCCGATCGACACCCGACTGCGGCCGACCTCCGCCACATCTCGCCCCACCTCGGCCCACGCCCACACGACTCGCCCTTGGAGAGATATCTGGTAACCGTTGGCAAATAAACGCCCACTCGCTTAATCGCGACTCCCGCTCGCTGGAGTTTGCCCACCCGGCGCTTCCACTTCCGCCTCTGGGTCCCTTGTTCTGTTGCACGGTTCGCTGATCACTTGTTGTTCTTGTTATTGTTGTTTTCTTGCTGTTTTTGTTGTGTTCTTCTTTTTTGTTATTGTTTGTGTTGTTCTTTTTCGAGTTATGTGAAGTGGATGGGGTCGTGTGGGAATTCCATAAATTGAAATTAAATACTTTTGAATTTCAATTGCCGTGGCGCCCTGGCCAGCCTTCTGTTTTCACAAGGATATCACTTCGTCCACCACACTACCATTATCACATACACACACACACACACACACACATGCCAACAACCGTCTGGCCAACGCTATCGCCACTGACCACACTGCGATTATTAAAAATTCCTTCGACAGCCGAAATGTCCTCGGATCAGCGCCAGGCGTGGTCAGGGGAGAGACGACGGGAGAGACGCCAGGAGAGACAAATCCGGGAGGAGGACTCCATGGAAAAGAGTCCAGAGAGAGGATTCCAGTTATAGGATTATGGGAGATGTGTCTAAAAACAGCGAGAATTTAGAGGAGACCACTAGGATTCAAAGCCTTCGATGTGGAGCCTAGACGAAAAACGTCCGAAAGCTTTCAAAAAATGCGAACAGAATGGACGATGAGTCGCAGCTCCATCATCTCGCCCACCGGCCCATCACTGCCACACCCCTCATGTGCGGAGTACCAGACATCAATTGCTCCAAACACTAAGCGGCCAAATGCATTGCGAGCACTGTCGGCCGTGGAGTAGTTTTTAGAAACTCCGAATAGAATTTATTAAAAAACGCCCTACGTGATTTTCGAGCATTCGAAGGGATTTTCGAGAGACTATTCACGGGAGGACGGTGACGAAGGGGAAGCGGCACGAGTTCATTTTGTGAATGGAGCCGCCTGTGGACCAGCAGCAACTACGACGGCCGGGGTTAATTGCTTCCAAATATTGAAGACCTCGGTTCGGTCCCGTGCCCGAAGAGACCCCAGCACGGTGAGTGAGGGTGATGAGTGAATGGGTTGAGTGAGGGAGATGTGTGAAGAGGGAGGTGGAGTGATAATGAATGATTTTAGAGCCGGCAGAGCAGATACAGGACGAATAGTTTAGGACTTGAACAAGAAGTCCTTGAAACCGCTTTCGCATTTGAAGCACCGCGCGAACACTAGGAGAATCAATTGAATGCGAAGTCCTTGAATTAAACAGAGTGAGAAAGAGAGTGATCCAGAAAGGGGGTGGGGTGAAACTACGACGAAAATCAAAGAGAAATGTGGTATGAGGTGAATCTTCGCAAATAGTTTGGCTTTAACTGAATTTCAAAAGTTCTCGGCAGCCCATGGCAGCTCGGCCCATGATCCAAGGCTCGGGGTAAATGGTTTTCCAAGCAACTTCCCCTTTCTAACCTTCTCTTCATCATGCCCCAGTGTCGACGCTCTTGATCTGTTCTTCTCTTTCTCTCTCCCTCATTCGTGTGTCTCTCGCTCTCTTGGCCTATGTAAACTAAAATGCGACGAAGAGTGGGACACGGTCGGTGGATCCGAGAATCGCGAAACAATTGCCGAAGGCAAAACAATAGAAAGAGAGAATGAGGAGAGAGAGAGAGAGTGAGAGAGGAGGAATAGAGAGAGTGGAGAGAGACGCAGAGATTTTGGAGAAAGAGAAAGGGGGGAGAGGACAATCAAGTTTGAAGCAATTAGAGATGGCGAAAAGTTTCAATTTCAATGGTGAAAACTTCGAGCTGAACTTTTGGCCAAAAGCAAACACAGGAGCGAACACAACTGCCGAACCATAGACGGACAGACACTGAAAGAGTCAGAGAGAGTAGAAATGATAGAGAGAGAGAGAGTGGGTGGCATATAGGCAGACAGATAGACAAATGAGCATTTGGCGGGAGAACGTGCTGTCAGCTGTGGCTGTGGCGGCGGCTACAACAACAACTCATTAGCGTCGGAAACAAATGAGAGCTTGGCGAAAAAATTACCACCCATCACGATTCACAATTTCCACACCTCAGCGAGCAGCTCTTCTTCACTTCTCCCCTGCTGGCCACGCACGACACACTCAGGAGTCAACACGCCCAAAAGTATGCCACGTCTTGACGGAGTCGTTGATTGCACGCATGTCCGTCCGTCCGCATGTCAGTCTGACTCCCAATTAGGCATTAAGCAGATCTTCAAAAATAGGCGCGGAGGGGGCGGGGCTGAGGGCGTAGTCGCGTAGTTTACGCAATGTTGGATTCATGCGATGAGCTACGCATCGTGGCCTAAAAGTATGCAACGCAATTAATCGCCGCGGTAGACACGCGAATGTTAATTGACACGAGGACAAGGGCGGGAAGGACGAGGGTGGAATGGAAAGTTCTTAAAGAGGTCGGTTACCTTTAGAGCGTGGAGGAGGATGATGACGAGTCCTTGTTGTCCCAGCCGACAGGATCGAGTGAAAGATGGAGTCACTGTCTCCTGGAGTCAAACAACAGGAAACACAGAGGAGAATGTATTGGGTTGAGGGAAAGATATTGAAAGTCCTGTCTGCCATGAAAAGACTCAATGGAGACAAAAGCGGGACAATTTAAGGAAAAGTCCGATAAATCAAGATAGACTCAGGGAGAGAAGAACAAAGACGACAAACCGACGACAGAAAGTGATTTTGAAGAATGAACAAATCAAACTGAAAGTAACAATCGAAGAAAGCTAAGGAAATAAATCGAAAGGTGGCTCCAAACGCAATTTAGATTTTCAATTTGGAGAAAGTTTTCCGCACAACCCACCCTCAAGGCATCTTCCACAAATCCGACTCCTTTTTTGTACTAATTTCATCATCTCTCCGATTTGTTGTTGCAGCTCTGTCTGGCCTCCTCCCATCTCACTCTACCTGGTTGCTGTAGACCTTCGCTTTCTCTCCGTCGGCATATTTCGGAAATTCACATCCGCTTTCTGTGCACATAAAAGGACGAATTTAGAATAGATTTGAGGTGGAGCTCACACACTTACATACACAGTAACAGTCACTCATGCACACGCACATGCTTTGTTTCGCTTTGTTTTTGTTTACATTTGCCCGCCCCGCCTCCTCAAGTGGGAGGCTTCGTGAGCCCAACCCTCGTCGTTTCGCGAGTCTTTTTCGTAAATCGTGCAGTTGCTCGTTTTTTTGTTTCTTTTTATCCCGATTTGCTTTTGTTGTTGAAACGCTTTACGAACGAAATCGTAGCAAACGACGCGTGTGGAAAATGTATATTCGGTGTTGTTTTCTGCGAAAAGGGAACATAAATTGCGGAAAGCCAAAGTGCTGGGATGCTGTGGGTTCACAAGAGCTTCGATGGGGTGGCGGATGAGTTCGCAATGGACAAATGGAAAAGCGGATTCAGAGGAGTTTTGCACGAAAAAAACGCCACAATGAAAACGGTGGACAGGTTGAACTTTACAAAAATAGTTTTCTAACTTATGTAGGTCTTTGATGATGAATCGCAGGATGAAACGGAACAATGTTAAAGAAAACCCTGCTCCACCTTTGAAATGCCGCCCATCATTTTGGCTCGTCGCGATCGCCGTCGGAAGGGGATGAACAAAGAGGAGAGAAAATCCCTTGCGCGCCCTTTAAAGCGATCCCACTGAATTATTTCGCCCATTATCTATAAAATGAGGGATTTTCCCTCGCCTGAGCCTAGCAAGTGTGTTATGTGAGTGTGGGTATGTATTTGTGCAAAGACCCACACGCGCGCCTAAAAATATGCACGCATCAGAACTCAATAAACGGGTACTTCGCTCGCTCTCGAGTACGGCTCGAGTTTCGTGATGCCTCTTGACGAATCGTTTAGGGATTCGTTAAAAAACCGGGCTGCGAGAGAGGACTGGAGCTTGTTGGTGTTGGGTTTTTTGACGGGCGCACTTTCAGGCGCAAACAAACAAACAACGCCCAGTCACGTGAGGCGGCGTAATGTGTACGAGATCAAACTACCTGAGCCAGAGTCTGATCCTGAGCGTGTCGAGATTTCATCCTGCCTCATCCTTCTCAGACTACCTCTTGTCACCCTTTTTTGCCCATCTCACAGAAATCATCTTCAATTTCGAGCCTCAAGACGCCCGCCATGACGAGAAACGTGTCTCGTTTTTGTCGCCCCATTCCCATGTCGTGAGGTGACTCGGTGGACCGTTGCCTCTGCGATGGAGGGGCCACGGGGAGCCTCAGAGTTGCACAAATGATAGTGCGAGGGAGTCAGCTAGCCGGGGAGTCATTAACAAATTGCGCTCACACGTGATGCGTCGGTCGGTTCGCAATATGTTTGTGTTTTTATTAGGGCTCTCGATTTCTACCCGGGTAGCTAGCATTACCCGGGTATTGGCTATTACCCGGGTATTAGCTATTACCCGGGTATTGGCTATTACCCGGGTATTGCTATTACCCGGGTAATGACATACCCGGGTATTACCCGGGTATCGAGTAACCCGGGTTACCCGAGTTACCCGGGTTACTCGAATACCCGGGTAATCGAGACCTCTGGTTTTTATTTGTTGTGGTCGACAAACTCCTGCAAAGACAAAGTCTGCTTTGAGGCGCATTTGAAAAATCACTCCAAGTCGAGGCTGTGGTAATGGAAGCCGTTTGTAATGTGGCAGCGATTGGTGGGGAACGATAAAGAACGTGAGTTTTTCAACAGAAGATTTGGGAGGAGTTTTTGTTATAGGCTTAGATTAATCGAGCATTTGGTGACAGCAATGAGGACGGAATTTCAAAAGTTTTCAACGAATTTCATTAACTCAAAATGAAATTAGATGATCTCCAAAAACAGTCTATTTGATACATGATAAGTTTGTTCTCGATCTGATTCCTAAACTCAATCGCCGGAACCGAATGGTTCTGCAATTGAACTTTAAACTCTTCTTTCGAAAACTCTACCACAGTTGTCTGTTGTATATTGGTGCATGAAATGAAAAGTGTATTTTGTATATGTATATGTATGGTATATTTGGTATATGTAAGATGTGTCAGTATTTTCCAGCGCTGTCTTTCATGATTGATCACGAAGACCTTCCCGCCTTTCCTCATCTTGGCTATTAGTATTCTTTGTTCCGGTTTTCTTTAATTAATTTTCATTGGCAAAACAATTAAAAATTAAGCCTCGATGCTGCAACACGAGAAGACTTTATGCGGCAACAATTCCAACGTTTATCGCGTCCTGCAGAGAAATTCAATTTTCTCTCTTCACTATTAAAACGCACACACAACATACACACACACACACACACACACACATACACACAGAGTCATGCATACACGCAACTACGAAGCTAATTTAATTGAATGGAATTTCGCAAAAGGCAATTATGATTCCATTAACGACGCGAGCGGAAATTCCACAATCGCCTCCGCGTGCCACACCCACCGCACACCGCCCCCCACCCATTGCTATGTCATTTAACGACAGCGAAGCGCAAGGACGACGACGACGACGTGGCCGACTCAGGATCCACCATTGATTTCCCTGTCATTAAATTCCAGGAAATTCAAAGGCAAGAAGCCCAACTATCGGAGGGCGGTGGGGACGTTGAGAGAGGCGAAGGGGATGGAGTGGCGAAGAGGGAATCGAAGCGGGAGAGAGAGAGGGACGGCTCTTCGAGTGCCATCTGATTGTTTGTCGACGAAATTGATGATGCTGCCAGAGCGCAGAGGAGCAACAAGAGCGGAATTGGGGACCACCATCGACGCCTCGAACATCATTGCTTCATAATGAAGACCAACCACGCCCCTCCGCCATCGCCGCTTGCGCCAACACCCTCCAACCACTCCCACAATTGAACGAGTCCTGCTCCTTGTCGTCTGCAGTCAATGAAAGTCCGTTTTCGGTCCATGAGTTCCATTTTTTGTTTCTTCTCGGGGGGGAGGAGAGGCGGGACGAGCGAGGGGCAGGCTGTCGATGGTGCTGGTGGCGGGTGGGTTGATCGATTTTTGATGTCGTTGTTAGACGTCGCTGCTGCCAGGGCAACGTCAGAACATCGATAAACAGTGAAGTGTCGACTATATTGACTCGAAAAGAGACAGACTGCGACATAGACAGACAGACTGTGACAGGGACAGAGAGAGAGAAACGGATGAATTTCATTTGGAGAACATTTTGAATAAATTAAATTGGTTCTCTCGACCAGAGGTTGAACTTTCGAAGACTTTAATAGAAGAGGCTCCAGTTGAGGAATCCTAGGAGGAAAATGGGAGCCCGAGATCAGATTTCAAATTAAAAATATAATTTTAAATAGAAGGAATCCTGAAAGCAACCTCTGGTTCTTTATTGAAAATAACCTTAGCCAAATAACGCCAAGGTGGATCCAAAGATGAATACTTCCTTTTCGAGATTGTTTTAAATCGCGTTTAATAACATCATGCAAAGGCTTTCAGGCTGATTGTATTCATCTAGCTTAGATGCTAATGTAATCTTTTCCTCCCCCTCCCTCTGCATGCGCTCGTTTTTATCCCTCATCAATTTTAATGAAAGCGAAAAAATTTCAAAAAGCAAAAAATAACTCTGAAGGCTCAAAAATTAGTCCTCTTAACTTCCCCCGAGCAACCCAAACCCACGAACGCCGTGAACACCGTGGAAGCTTCTGTTGTGAAGGCCAACAAAACCACCCTTAAGGATAACATTGACAGCAGCAAGAGTGGGAAGAAAACGCCCAATTAACATGCCAGTAGAAATGAGCAGTATTTAAAGACATTTGAAATAGGTTTTCACCAACAGACTCGGTTGAGTGAGAGTGGGTGGAGGAGAAAAATTCGAATAATTAATTCAATACCATTTGCCTTCCATGGTTAGGTTGCGTTCGAGGGAAGATTTTATTCCATACGATGGCCTCATGTCGCGGCTTCTGTTCAGAGGAATCGAACTTTATATTCTGAATAAACTACAATATACTGTACGATGTCAAAACACTTTAAATATTTATGCGAAAATGAGTGTTCTGAAAGGACTTTGGTTTCTAGGAAAATAACATACTCCAAAAATCGTATTCCAGGAATCATCGCTTATAAACCTTCGTATGGCATGGTTAGCAAGTGCTTATATAAAGTATGGCTGGTTCTAAATTGAGAGTCGAAATGAGTTCCAGGAGTTCATAAGTCGAACGAATGCGGTCGACTCATAAACAAACACATTGAAAAGTTCATGCCTCAAGCAGTCGGGCCTCGTCGTCGGTCATAAATCAGTTGTTCCTGGAAGAAGAGCCTACGAAGCATTGATTTGAAATGGATCTCTCGTTGAAAGGAGGAGAATACGGATGAAGGGAGCTCAGTTTGACCCGTCCACGTCCAATCACGACTACGGAACCCGATGGTATCCGACTCCGCAGCAGCTGTTTCCTCACTTCACCGGCATCTCTTTGGCCACGCTCGAGGCCAAAACGCTGTCTACAGAATTTTAACCACACGATCACAATGAGGAGGAGGTGGAGAAGACGATGAGGTGAACCCAATCTATTTACGGGAAATAATTTATTTTCAGTGTTGACATTTTGCGGTGTGTTGTCTGAGTGGGATTTGATGATGGCGACGACGACGACGACAACAACGTCAGTGTCCACGGAAGAGGAAAGTTAAACGAAAGAAAGGGTCAACCTTAGAGGGGGAGGAGTTTGTTGTTGTTGTTCACGGGACATCGCAGGACGACGAAGATGAAAAGGACAGCACTTTGACGCACATCGATCAAATGGCGGCAAAGGTCAAAGGGTAGGGCTAACAATGGAGCTCGTTTGAACAACACCAAGGAAGAGTAGAGTAGGGTTCACCAACACCACATGCGGCTTCCGCTGTCGTCGTCGACGTGGCCGTGGCCCTTGTGTTAAGTCAGGGACAATAATCTAGTCGAGGGCAAACAATGCTTCATCATGACAAGTCCAAGACCGAGGACGAGGCGAAGGCGACGACGACGACGACAGCCAACGGGACCTCAGAAGGACGAATGTCAGGTGAGGGATTTTTGGAATTTCACGCACGTAAGCAAATTGTTTGCATTTTTATGCGATTTTCAGTGTTTTTGCGGGCAGTTGTTGGTGTCCTTCCTCCTCTTGTCGCCCCTCTCGGTGTGGTTATTGTGGTCGCCTGGGACGGTGCGACGGTGTCGACAACTTGAGTAGAATTTTTTCCGTGTGACCCGAGCGGAACCAGAAATTGTCAATCCATTTGGGATTACTTGTTGTTGTTGTGGTTATTGTTGTTGCCCGGTACTTTTATTTTACTTCTGTTTTCCAATATTGTTGTTGCGGGTTCTGCCGTTTCCGCATTTTTTGGCAAAATGAACTAAGCCAACAATTTCTGCGGCTCTCTTAGATATGCAGGTCAGCTCACACGACCCCTGAGCACTGATGGTGGGCGGGGCAGGTCGACAGTCGCTCAATCCTTTTGGGGCGGTGACCCCGACCAGGATCGCCGACGGTTGAAGAGGGTCTGACAATTAAAGTGTTTTGACACGCGACGCACTAAATAAATCTGTTTGCTTGTTTAATGCCAGTTTCCCCATCGTCGTCGTCTATCGCGACAAGGGAGCTGGTCAAGTATGAATATGGTGCCTTAAGAGGATCTCGTCTGGAGGGTTTCTTTCATCGACGAGCTGTTCTCCTGCCGCAATTAAGCCTCTTACGCAGGTCAATGTATGTGAGCTAGGACTAAGGAGACCCAAATAAGTGCGGTGAATGTCCTTTGGCTAAGATGGCTTCAATGGCTTTCGCAGGTTTTTATTTCATTTGCAAAGGAAACTTTCGATTTTGCAAACAAAGGGTTTTCAACGACATTAGATGGCAAGATAATTGGAGAAGGAAAGGTTTCGACAAAGACTGAGGTTTTATAAAGGTCAAAGGTCAATAGAGACCAGAAATCGAAGCCAAGGGACTAATAATATCCATGTAAATAAAAGTCTGGAGACGAGCAAAACAGTTTTTCAATTAAAATTTCCATCAAATTCGAAATGGTGACATCGGCTTCTGGATCGATGCGTCTTCCGCGAAGCAGAGAATATGGGGGAAAAAATGTAATTTCTCAATTTCCGGTGATTTGAAATTCAATAAACATACACACCCACACACGACCTTCAGCCCGAAGCTTCCGCCCACTGAAACACACGTGTGCCGCATATGAAATTCAAAGTGAGAGAGGGAGAGAGAAAAATGTCAAAAATAATGCGGAAATCAATGCGACTGGCTCCCCAACGAGTCTGTTCTCATATTCCACGAATTATGCGGCGATTAATTCAAAGATGGTGCGCTCGCTCCCAAAAACAAGCGAAGAAAAACAAAGCATGAGGGCATGAGCGAGGGAAACCATTATCAGGGCCTTCCACTCCTCGAAGACAAGTGTTTTACGGCCTCCATCATGTTCAAGCCCCCCTCGCGATCCTCGTTCTGGCAAACGCATTCCCTCCGAGAAAAATCGAACATTAAAATCTGCAGCCCGACCGCTTTCGCCAGTTTTATAGCTCCATCCGACCCGTTCTTCATCCCGCCCCTCGCCTGCCAAAAAAACAATGGCGGCGACCCCAACCGGAAGTCAGTCGCAGTCGCCGTCGCCATCAACGGACTTGCTCTTCTTCTTTTTATCGCTTCTCGCACACCGATAAATTTTGCGAACACCGCGCTTTTTTACATCTCAGACGAATTGTTTTGCATACTTTTCGGCGCGCAGTTATTACCCACGCCCCTCGGCCCAGCCCCCCTTTCGGTCCATGCCGCTGCGCCGGAAGCGACTTAATAAAATTTTTATTAGCATATTAAAGAATTTTCAAGTGTTTTTCAAGTGGCGCTCATCGAATAGCGCGAAGCAAGGGTGGGGAAAAACGGAACACAGCCACTCGGGCTGTCGCCTTGGATTCTCTATTGCCCTCGTCGAAAGCCCCGTAGGCACCATCTGCAGGTAACCGGAAGTGTTCCTACGTCTGCCGTTGGTCGGCGTGATTTGCGAAATTATGCGAATCTTATCGAAATATAGCAAATTGAAAGCCATTTTATTTACGAGCACGATCCAGCGAGGTCGGAGTAAATATCGATCGTGTCCAAAAGGGGGAGAACCGCAATCTATCCGATCCACATCCGAACTTGATTGTTTTCATTTTAATTTATTCACTTGAGTTCCCGAAAGTTAGTATTGAGGATAAGGAGTTAATGGAGGAAAACTTCTGAAGGTATATGGGAAGTCTGATAGGGTTTTAAATAGACCATTAATAGAATAAGACATTTCAATTAAAAATTTCCTGGGAAATACTAAAACCACTTACTTTGAATGCATCAGATGTGAGGAGAATTACCTGAAATAGAAATAAAATGAACAAGCATTAAATATTTATTGTCTACATACATATGAAGGCATCTTAATCCACATAAATAAAATATTTATCATGAAGACAAAAGGAAAACGTTTACAAATAGAACAAATGGCAGCGAAAAGAAAAGAGAGAAGTCAAGATGCGAGTTAAAGAAAACATCGGATCCTGATGGAAATGTCAAGGGCCAAAAGGAAGGCGGAAAAACGAAAGGAAATTCTTTCCTATATATAAGAGGAGAGATGAGAAAAACGAAACGCCGACAAAAATGAGGGGTGCTACGGGGATTTATCTCAAGGGATTTTTAAGTCGAGAATCAGCCAAATGACGGAGGTGGGGTCAAAGGCACAGTGGGCGCGGAGCTGGAACAGTGGGGATCCTTCCAGCGGCAGTTACAGTTTAATGCCCTGCTGCGAGTGTAGTCGTTTATCTGTTTGTCTGCTTGTGTGTGTGTGTGGGAGGCGTCTATTGCAACGGAGTCGTTAAGGGTTGTGCCTGGATGCGCCTGGAAATGAGGCGGAAAAACAAAATTTGCGAATTGGCTGCAACAGAAGACAACAACAACAGCAACAACATCATTGGCGTAACACCATCACCATTGGGCGTAACGGCAGAAATTCGTAATTGATAATAAAAACAATAAAAGCGAAGCTATAAACGGAAGGCGGAGCAAAAAGTGGAAGCGAGTCGTGGAGGGCGTAACAGCAAAAAAAGAAGTAGCAAATTGACTGCGCACTGAAAAAGGCATTAAATGCAAATAAAACGCATTAAATTCAATGTTGACAACGAAAATAATCAGCAACAACAGCCGTAGAAGCACCAATGGAAACAGCAACAACACAAAAAAAGAACAGCAGCAACGCCGCCCGCGGGGCAAACATGCAAATTGAGCGATTTAGAATTTATGAGGCGGGACCAGGGAGGCGACCGAGAAATGTGGCAGCCCTAGACTGAACCGGGGAATGACTTGAGGATTTATCGCCGCCATATGGCAGAGGTTTAAAAACGACTTCAAGTAGCCGGAGATACGCGAAAGGATCATTGGAGAGAGGGGAAAAAATATGTAGAAAGAAATGTAAATATAAGGAAAGGAACAAAAATATAAAGAAAAGACGCATTCATCAAGAAACGCTGCAATCGAAAAGACATCAAGGATTAGTGCAGCATACGTCAGGATTATGGGATTATGAGAAAGAATAATTTATAAAGTATAAAAGTACGATTTTCCAGTCATTTAATTTAAAGGAATCTCGATGTCTTTGACATAATCGAACTAAGAGAACGCTTGAAGGGCAAATATAAAAAGAGAAAATAGCGATATACAAATGAAGGAGAGGAAGAACCAAGGATCAGGAAGCACAAGCAGCAAGGAGAAGCGAGTGGGGAGAGAAGAGAAAATGTGTGACGTATTTGGTTTCATTGAATTCGGCACTAGTCTCCCATGGCAATGCGACAAGCATCGGATTCCCGACAATTAAGAGCGAGACGGGGTCGCCAGACGAGGCCAAACAATGGAAACGGATACGGCCAGGACAACGACATCCACAGAAGCAGCAACATCAACAACAACGAAATCAACAACAAATACAAAAACTACAACAACTACAGCCACTTTTAGACGCCGCACAATCTCAGCCACAAGAAAGTCGATGGCACGATTGGCGTTGCCATTACGCTAATTGTTACATTCATCCACTCCACTTCTTCCACCCGCTTGACGAGATCCTCTTAAAAGGATTTGCTTGCCAAGCACCAACCCAGGGGCGGGGGTCAACGTGAAGGGCGGGCGACTTGAAGATGTGTATTAATTACACAGACACACACACTCGTGTAGGCAACACACACTCACAGACATGATGGGGAGACGCACTTAGTCAGGATATGCGTATCCTTTCGCAAAATGTTTTCCACATTTGCCAAATTAACATTTAAAAGGGACAGAAGCGAACCCTTCAGCTGAGCCCACGCACACACACACACACAAACTCGCATCCACCCCTCGGGCGATTGAGGGCATGTGACACGCCTTACAACAACAGCAACAACAATAGCAATAACAACAACAATGACAACGAAATAGGAGCTTATCAGGAGGAACCCGTATCACTTTGACATCTCTACGTCGTCCTCTGTTTCAGGCCATCACAGGGCAACCGACCGAACGGGGGGCGTATGAGCAACGCATGCTCGAGGCTAGAGAGGGGGGAGGAGATGGGCGGCGTCCTTGTAGGAGCTTCAATCGAATACACAAACACTCCCAGTTCGCCGTAGTTCATGTTGTTTTTGTTTCATGTAGTAGTTGGCTCATGTTGTTGGTAGCTCTTGTTCTTGTTGGATCATGGTTTTGCTTTTATTGTTGTTATAGCCATTGTTTATATTTTCGTTCTATGCGGCGAATGTTAGCCCAGCACAGGCAAAGGACATCCATGCGACGGACCATTCGACGAACTTGGCTTTCGAGTCGATTGTTTGCACCCCTCACCTCGGTCGGCCTCTCTCCTCTTCCTGTTCTCTCCTGTCCTGTCCTCTCTTCTCCTCCCCCACCGGCTCGAGTGTGTGTTTCCTTGGTGTTTATTGATGGGAATAAAATAAAGAGGATGAGATTGGGGTTGTCCCGGGTCGGGGTCAGGGCGGAGAGGTCGCGGTGGAAGTTCGGAGCCGAAAACAAAGAGCATGTTAATGAAGTCGACTGCGATTGCGAAGTCGACAAGGAGACTATGGGAGGAATCGTGGGTGAAGAAACTGCCGAATTGTGAGGATAATGAAATTTTGTGATAAGAATCTAAAGAAACAATACTTGAAATCTCTAGAGTCTGGACCAACTGCCGCGAAGAAGTGGCAGACCACATTTAACTCGAATCCAGGAACTCGAAATCTGTGTGCTCATCAAAAAAGTTTTGAAACGCGAACCTCGAACGATTCACATTTTGAATAAAGACTATATTATTTACCTATCTTCTAAAGATTCCTCGCCCTCATCTTCCTCCACTTATCAAATTCTACCACGATCTCACTATCTGCTTGGGTGGGGCACTGTTTGTTTAGCAACCATAAGGATTTGCATGGGTTAATAGAGTGGAGCTAATGGAACGATCAGTGGGAGATACAATGAATAAATCACCACAGATTACACGCCCCTCCCCTCTTCTTCCCTTTTCGTCGGATTCATCCGATGGCCAAACAAACATAATCAGTTCCCATTTGAGCGCCATCTGGCGCATTGTATCCTAAACAAACAACATAAATTCTCATCCCAAAACATTCAGGTCTCGCTCACTCTCACTTAGTTACTCTCACTAACTCTCTCTCTCGCTCTCTCTCTCACTCTCTCTCTCAGTGCGTCTGTCTGTATCTCGTTCTCTCTTCACTCATCAATTTGGCTGGGTATGAAAAAAGTTCGACGATTGAGCGACAGATGCTTGCGGATTAGTTGAGATTGTCTGAGGAGTCGATTGGCCATATTTTTGGGGCAGAAGAGATGGCAAGAGTAAAGTGAAGATTTGGCAAATTGTTCTCAGCTCAAACTAATTTTATGAAAATCTATTGAGGGTTGAACTTGCCAAATGTATGCCCAATAGATTAGGGATTAGTAGACAATCGAGTAAATTGAGAACTATGCTGATGGTTCGATCTGTGAACGGCTTCTTTACAAGACCTCATCTTCTAAAGAGTCTGGAGAACATCCAAACAGTTAATTCATTAAATTTTAAAATTTATAGAAAAGGAAATTTTGAAAACTCGAACAACTTTTGACGAAGGCTTGATGACGACGGAGTCCTGTCTGGAGCCCGGTCACGCCGTCTGGTTCGGAGATACGATGGTTGTGGAGTAACCGGAAGGGGAGGGAGATGAAGCGGAAGTGGACGAATGCTGGAGTAAATGGAAGCAGACAGAGTGCTTATTGTTGTTGTCAATCCTGTTATTGTTGTGATTTAACAATACGTTTAATTTTGCGCTCCTTCACAATCAACAACAATTGAAGAATAAAAGAGAAAAAGGGGAAAATTTAACAAAGCACTGCGTTAATGGATTAAAAATGTCTGAAGTGCAATGGCGGCTGTTGCGATGGCGGATCGCACCGTTATTCAGCGTGGCCACCTTTTGCCAAAAATAAATAAGAGAAAAAAGGGACGAAAGTTAAAAAAACGCCGAAAGCGAAAAGTTTTACAGGCCGAAGTTCAATGGAAAGGGGTGGGAGGCGGCAGCGACACAGAGAAAAAGTAAAAGAAGAGCGTAAAGAAAAGTTGAAAAAAATCCACACAACCAGAAACGGGGAAGGCAAAGAAAAGTAAAATTCGGAAGTCAAAAAATTATATTGCGGAGCGAAATTATGCTGATGGCACGATGGCGAAAGCCGGAGGGACGAGGAGTGAACTTCATTCGGTTGAGTGTGGAAAATTAAGCGAAACAATGAAGACGCATGGAACAATGGGACAAACAATCAAACCGCGGTCGCAAGAAAAACTCTCCAAACAAAAGTGAAAACCAAGGAAAAGCAAAGATGAGAGAGAAAAAGCCAAAGTCCAGAGCAACGAAGGGAAACGAAAACAAAACTGCGAGTGAATGAGAGATTGCAAACACGAGAGGAAGGAAGGAAGAAAGGAAAGAAAAACTTCCCAGAAATTCTCTCGTCCTTTTCACTGACTTCTTCTCCACTCGCACCACGGTCAGTGACGATCAAATACTGAGAGACTTTCTGCAATAACACCAGCGATGGTGAATGTGTCCGGGGGCACAGTTCCATGGAAATGTCCTGGGTCCACAGGAGCTTCCACGGAATCGCAAGCAGATTAAACAACAACAACTTCAGAACGAGGTCAGCGTCGTCCTGTTGTCGTCTGTTTGGTTCGTTTTGCGTGTATTTTTTCATCTTTTGTATTTGTTTTCACTTCAAAGGAAACTTCAGTCCTTTCAAATTAGGAAAAGAAAAACAAACAGATGTCGTTAAATGTCGATGAATAAGTCATGGAGAACAATTATCAGAACATAAACGAAATTTTTGACAACTATACACAAGGACAAAAGCACACATACAGCAATGGACGAGTGCTCACACACACATACATACTCGCCCACTCGCATTCATACAATTCCCATAGAACGACGCACTTTTGTTGCCGAGAGGCAGAACATTCGATTTGTTGGAACATATTGACATATTTCGAAAATTCCCAAAAATATTTCGAAAATATTCCACTCCCTGGAGAGGTGAGGGGTGAAATCGAAGGCCGCAGCGTCCGACGACCACACGACGATGATAGCAAGAGCAACAATAAAAACAACAATCAGGTTGGAAAACAATACGGCCATCAATTCGTCGAAAAGTGCCGGACATTAATCAGTGCAGCGGCAAGAGCGACTCCATTTTGTTTCCGACAAAATGGCGAAAATCGAGTGAGCGACCGAGCGATCGATTCGGTGAAGGCATTAAAATGGGGAATTGATTGCGATGACAGAATGGAAATCGTCATTTGCCTAATGGTGGCAGGCGGCCAAATAGCCAACAATAACACCAACTACATAACAATAGCAACAACAATAACAACAACGATAACAATATCAACAACTATAACAACAATAATGTGAATAAAAGCAGCTATAACAACAACAACGAAATAATAATTGCATCGCGATGAGAAGCGAATCGAAACAAAACGAATGAACCAAGAGCGGAAACAACGAAAATGAATCCCAAAATGAGCAACGATGAGACAGACACGCACACAAACACACAATCTAACAACCCACACTCACACAGACACATTCACACTCACAGACACACGCACATAGACAACTAGGGCGGAGAGGGGGCGAAAGTCAGAGCGAAAACCTAATAAAGAGCTGCAAATCGTCGGATTTATTGTTTCAGCGATGCGATTGAATCGCCTTCTGATGGGCGGGGCGGGTCGATGGGGGAAGGGCGTTAGGGAGGTGGGCAGAGAAAGTCAGGAATAGATCGCACCAAAGTCCGGCAATAAAATCACAACCAACAACAAACAACAACAAAACGAACAACGATAACAAAAACACAAAATCAACTCTAGTTTCATTTGGCAACAAAATTGACCTCGCGTGGCTTCCACGGCTGGCGGTGTTTGTTGGTGGTATTCATGACAGCGGTTGCTGTTGTTCTTGTTGTTATTTTTGTTGTTGCTGGCGGGTAAATGACATATGGACATGAACACAAAACCATCTCGCACAGACCCCATATTCGAGACAGAGAGAGGAAGAGAGTGAGAGACGAAAATTCGCTTCGTTTCCGTTGAAATTCGAATTTGATGTCGTGCCATATGTTGTTGTTGTTGTTGCTATGTTGTTGCCATGCCCATCATTTGTCGTTTGCGAAATGAGCGGCGGACGCGTTGATCTGATGCCCCTTACACACGCCCACATGCACGCACACAGTCACACGAGCGGAAGCAGTCATGATTGCCGGCAACGGAAATGGAAACACGTTTTGAAACAATATTTAATAGAATCAACAGACGACCATTCATTCATTCATCTGTTTGTCTGCCCGTCTGTCTGTCGAAGCGATAAGGAACATGTGGAGCCGACCATCAAATGCCCACACTTGCAGGCCGAAGGTCCTTGACATCTAACTGAGGATATCAATGGCCAACGCCAGTAATGTGTGGTCTGCCAATCAGTCTGTATTTGCAGGCTGTTACACCAATGGTGGAATATCAATAAATGTAAATCTAATGAAAACCTATCGAAGGACCCAGGATTGAGGCATCCACTCAATTAAGAGATTTCCTGTCCCTTTGAACCATTGCCTAGAAGAATCTCGCCCTTGGCATCTTTGACCAAACTCCTCTATTTTTTCGCATCTTTGATCAGAATCCTCTATTTTTATTGTCTATGACCAGAATCCTCTATTTTTTGGTGTCTTGGACCAGAATTCCCTATTTTTGGCATATTTTGTGCATAGAAATAAGAAACCATTTTGGTGCGGATTCCCAGCAAACAATCGACATCTCCTCGGGCATTCGAGGACTATTGCGAAGCGGACCCACGGACCACCGAACGAGCATCCTAGATCTCTAATCATCTCCGGGATCCATAGCTGCCGGCGATAATCATCGTTCGGCGGAGGTTCCCCTAATCATCAGGCTGAGGTTCTCCAATCCCTGGGACGACTTGTGTCCGACATCCCTTCGGCCTTCTTCTTGTCTGTTGCTTTCGCGTTCTCGTCCATCTCCTTCCCTTTCCACCCTATCCGAGCCTCTGGTTGTCCAGCAGATGTTTGTAATGCGAGAGACGTGCGAAATCAAATACGTTTGAATTCATTCCCCTCTAGCAGGAGGTCACGTGGCCCAACCGTGGTCAGTTTAGGGGTGGTGGTCGCAAGTGTTGATGACGAAACAGCCGCGCATACATGATGCCTGAAGAGGGCTTCGTTGGAAATCAAAAGCACCATCTCCGATTCCCACGGGCTCCACATTACTATCGATATAATCCCCCCAAAACTACTGTTTTATAGTTTTCATCGCGTTCGCATCGTTGATCCTACCGCTTGTTGCACCTGTTGCTATGTTTTTTGCAATGTTGCTTCAACCGTGATGGCGGAAGTTGCAGCAGTTGTTGTTGTAGTAGTTTTTCCACCAAAGGATCCTGATGAGTGAAAAGTTCTACCGGCAGGACATTCGTATTCGCGTAGTGGATCCGAATCGAACAATAAAAAATACATTAATAGAGTATGCGATGACAACAACAAAAAGCTGAAGTGGAACGAGAGACAGACAGACAGAGAGAAAAATAGCGAATTGTTGATGAAGGAGGTTGTTGTCATCGTTGTAGTTGTTGTTCATGTGCATGATTGATTTTTATGCATTGTCATAAATATAGGGGGAGAGAAAGAGGGAGAGAAGAGAGAGAGAGAGAGAGGGAGAGAAGAGAGAGAAGAGGGGAGATGGAGAGAGAGAAACGCGGATGATGGCAAATGACAGAGTGGGAGAGAGATCGTCGGATGAAAATCGCAATTTATTTTGTTTCCCAGCGGCTTCAGCAGAAAAACATAACGGTAAATAGACTGCAAATTTTTTCCTCACTTCCGGTTTTGTTTATTGTTCCGTTAATCTATGTGAATGCAAAACATATACGAAAAAATATACAAAAAAATAGAAAAAAAGAAAACACATTATTTACGCAAATATTTTTTCTTATAGAATATTTATTTTTATATTTTTTCTATATATATATATTATCGTATTGCAGACACAAATTCGATCCTTTTCGTCCTTTTTTACAGCTCGTTATTTTGTCATAGGAATTGTTGCTGAATTTGTTGTTTTGTATTTGTTATTGTTATGTTTTTTTCTATCTTTGCTTTATTTCATTTTTTATTATTTTTGTTGCTGAGTCCGTTGTTTGGTCAATTGTTGTTGTGGCTCTTCATACCTATTATTGTTGTTGTTGTTATTATTGTTATTGTCCGGTTCCCATATGCAATTTATTTATGCGTCCATTGATAACGCTTCCCGCCATAACTCATTCGCGACATAGACAACTGATAAATATTTGCTCACACTTTGGGCGACGCCACGCCCCCTTTGCCCCATCCTAATCGGCGACTGTAATCCTTTCATCCTGTTTTCGAACGATTTTCACATGAGTCCGGTTTCCTCCACTCATCCCCCGGAGAGCTCAACCTGCATCGATCACTGACACAGACTGCGCTTTAAAACACTTCTCACTCCTTTCACCACCCCTCGTTGTTGGTGTGACTCGTCTGATTTTAATTAAATTACATTTCGTCACATGGTGCCTCCTGCTCGATTCTCCCCCCACTTCTCCTCGGTGCAGTTCATTACTTCACACCCACATACGCCATCCTTCCATCGCCTAGGATTCCTCCACGTTCTCACAGCATGTGCTTCCTCGACGCCATCCTCTTCTTTGTCCTCGTCGCCTGAGTCTTCGGCAGCTGTTTCTCTTCCTTCGACGTTCGCCTCTTCCTTTTTTTCCATTGGTTTTACTCGGCACGTCCTTCTTCTATTCTCCTTCGTTATTCTATTCTTCGTCGTTCTTCCATTCTCAGTTCTTCTTCTATTCTTCGTTCTTCTCCAATTCTTCATCCTTTTCCAGTTCTTCGTTCTATGACTTATCTTCGTCCCATGGTTTGTCTTCGTAGTCGTTGCCATACTTCGCCCCCATGTCGTCGTCGTCCTTGTTCTCTGCATCGTTTCTGAAGCCTTTGTGGAGTCCTCCGCCCTCCTTCCCGCACCACAGTCTTTTGCCCATCGAAACGTCCCTCGCATCCTCGCCCCGTTGTCGAGTTGATGAAATTAATGAGTCCATGAAAATCTAATGACAAAATTCGCCGCAAGATGTCGCCGGGAAAGCTCTAATGGCAATATTGATGCTTACAACAACAACAAAGTCAACAACAATAAAGTCAGCGACATCAACAACAACACTAAAATCATTTTAACAACATTGAAACCAACGATAATTTCACTGGTTATTGCATTCATTACACCAACACACGTAACATTACAACAAAAACAACACTAAAGAAATACTACCACAAATAGCAGTAACAACAACAACAATGGTAACAATAATAACATCGGCAACATCATTAGTTTGTCCGCAATGAACGATATGTGAGTGTTCAAAGTAGAAAGAGATGGAGAATAACAGGGGAAAAGACGAGGAAGAATGTCTCTCCAAGAGAGAGGAGAAGGAAGGAGAGAGAGGAGAATAGAGGAGGAACGAGAGAGGGAGAAACCAGAGTAGGTGAGACAGAAAAAGAGAGAAGAATAAGACGAACACCAGACGAGGTATAAAAATAAATGCAGACGTAAAAAGCAATGAAGGAAAGGCGACAAGGAGAGAGAGAATAGGAGGAAAGAGAGAGAAGGGGAATGAGGGGAGCGAAGGACCAAAGGAAGGAAAGGGGAAATAAAATTAACGACAACAAAAATGAAGGCCACAACAAGAGCAGAAGCGAAATAAAAAAAATCAGATGATAATAACAACAACGACATCACCTTCTAATTTATAATTCTAAACGCGTTTAACACATCAACCACACACACACTCTCACACTCACTCACACACTCACTCACACAGATGCTCGCACGCACGTCTCAGACGAACTGACAAAAAAAAATAACCCAAACACACACGCCCATGTGGACGCCTCTCACGCACGCACAGAGACACACGGAACTCATACAAACATCGACAACAATAATAGGAACGAAAAACGGTCCCCACGAACTACGCGCAGGAATTTTTATTTTTCTGCTGAAAATTTTATTTGTTTACTTCGTTTGATTTTCTCACACTTCGCCTCGACTTTCCCCACCCTTCATTCCCTCGTCCAATCCTCCCCACCCCCCCTCCACTTATATTCCTCTTTCTCTTCCTCTGCTCTTCTCTTCCCCTCCACCATTCATTTGGAGGTCGTGAAGAAAAGTTTCTGCTGCGAATATCGAAGCGAGAAAGTGAATCAAATCTCAGAGCACGAGGAAATCAGATTGAAGATTGGAAAGGACTTGGAGTTCTAGCGAAGCAAGTCCAACAATGGGCTCCCTCCCAGTGGGCGGTCGACCACACCCACAGTCTCTTATTTAAACTCTCGATTGTGGTTTCGGGAACTCGAACTCAAAGAGAGTAGTTTGAAGCGTTTCGAAGAATGGATATCGAACCCATTTCTTGTGCTGAAAAGGAGAGAGAAGAAAAAAGGAAAGACGTTCAGCAAAGGATGAACAGGAAACAATTTTGGAATGCATGAAAAATTTGAATTTTATTTGGAAATTTTTCACAATTCCTCTTCGATTCCTTTAATAAATTGTGGAAATGATAACTTTGTGTTCTCCAAATATATGGAAAATAATTCCCATTGTCAACCATGGTTAATGAAACCATCTCCAGATTTCAGAGTCAGGTCATCATGTCAAAGATGGCCAGAATCGACATTTTTATTAATTGTGACCTCTGTGTGTATACTTTTCAACCCAGAGTAAAATACTTGAAAAAATGCTGCAGTAACTGATGGGGGCGACATGACTCGCGAACCAAACGCAAATCGTTTCCATTGTGAACTCTGTCTCCCCACCACGAGAAGTTTCAGTTTCATATTTTTAAAATAAATATGTTTCATAAGTGAGCGCGACAAGGGGGAGTGTGTAAGTGTGTGGGTGTGTGGTGGCATGTATGAGTGCCAAAGCTACCACGAGAGAGTCCAAATTAGCCGAGGGTTGTTTTTCCTCTTGCCCGGCGTCGAAGGGTCGGGGGATGACGAATCTTTCTCTAACTTTTTGTTGATGTTGAATTTTTTTCTTTTGGTTTTTGCCATGTGTAACACATGTTTTATTGTTGATGTAGTTATTGTTGTTGCTATTGTAATTTATGAATTTCTCATGCAAATCACGAAAAGCAACCGATCTGAGTGGAGAAACGAGAAAGAGAGAGGAAGAGATTGAAAGAAACATGCAGAAATTGCAAAAACTGAAGTGGAAGAGAATTAAAAATTGAAAACAGGGCGCGCGGCCCCGGGAAATCTCGCCTTCCTCCTCATTCTCGTCGTCAGAGGAAATTGTTCAGCGGAAGCTACAGCATCCGGAGCCTGGGTTGCAGAAAAAGAAGTGATCAATGCCACGCCCACCTGCAGAGGAGACGCCCCCAAAGCAATCGACACGATGGGCGTCTCGGGCAATGGACGACGACGGAAGTTGTGAAGCGCTCTGTCTGGGCGAAGAAGCCTGAGAAAGAGAAGGATCAAAAGGAAAGAAAGAACGACGCAGACATATGGCGGCCAGACAAGTGGCGGACGAGGACGAGGCATGTTCGAGCAGGCAATCAGACGGTAACAGACAAGTCAACGTTGCAGGCAGTCGACTGCAACACAGAGCTGCATAATTTCTGGACCTTTGTTAAAGATATACCGAGATATGGATTATACGGAAGACGACTTGTAGCTGCTTGTAGCTGTACGACAAGGCTGCGACATCGACTTTTGAAATACTGAGGCGTGAAAGTTTTTCAATATTCGAGGCAACCAAAAGCCAAACTCTCGTTGGGTCCACGAAAAATAATTTTAGAGAGAAAATTCCCACAAGTCGAAGGAATATTTTGCACTACTTTAATGCGGTTCAAACATATTTCCAAGTAGTTTTCTGTGTGAAAGAAGGCATACTTGATACCTTCGTCTTTCTCTTTCGCTCTCTTTCTCACTGATTGCGACACTCTTGCACCCAGGGCGTCATAGTTCGACGCTATTGATGATCAAAGAGTCTTAAATGTTGGAAACTTTCTCGCAAGTCGCTGTCTTCCGAGGGCGCTCGACACACGACGTCACAAACAAACTCATACTCACGGGGAGTGCATGCATGGGAAGGGCACACACATACACAGACACACACAAACACACACATCCACACACTGCTTGATATGCATGGTTGTAAGCGACTCCATACAACTCGTTGACTCCTGCAGTCGACCTGCTGCCCTGCCCTTCCACGCCCCTTTCCGCCCCACCCACTGCTACTGCTGCTGTTGCTCGGCTTCGTGTCAATTCGTTGTCAGACGAAGTCTGAGTCAATCAGCTCTCCACCCCGCCCACTTCCCTCCCCCGACCCGGCGTCGATGAAAGCATGAAAAGAATCCTTGCATTGATGCGCTTTTTGCGGCAGCAGAAGACGCAACAACAACATTGAATGACAGCAATGGCAACGGCAGTAGCAACAACAACAATAAACTCGCATGTAAATGTTGGATTAAGTTTCTGCTGCATACTTCCAGGTGTTTATGCACACCCTGGGTAAATTCTAACATTTTGCACTCTCTTGTTCTCCTCCATTCCTTCCGTCTCACTCTCACGTGCCGTGCATCCCTCTCGACGGCTTTGTGGAATTTCCCAGACGAACGAGAACGAGATAAAGCCCAGGACTTCCTGGCTTCGACGAGTCCCGGAACTCGTTACGGCTGCCGGCAGGACGAAGAGCGGCGTCAATGAAAGCTGCCGCCGACAATGTTTTCGACTCGTTAATAGAGCGTGGGAAAGGCTGTGATAGAGAGGGAAGGAGTGAATGAGGAGCAAAACAAGCGGAAGATAAGAGGCCTGTAGAAGTGCTTTGAAAACTCCAGCATTGAGATTCATGGTAAAGGATTGTGAAGGCACACTTCTAGAACCGGAAAAGACTGCTCTGGAACTTGCAGACTATAGAAAGAGGGAGATAAAAGGCTCATTCAATAAAAATCGACCGGAGAATGAATGAATGAAGCTACATTGACTACTAACATCTATCGACGAAGACTTTGGGAGCCGGAATTTCTGCTTGTGAGAGCCGGTTGACGAGAAGGAACCGCAGACGGATGAGTTATCAGAGTCCTATTGAGATAGTGAAAGCATACTTTCGGGCGCTTGAAGCCGCCTTCTGTCGTCGACGAAATACCGTGGTACCCGAAATACCAGGCAGTACTTTTGGAGCCCGGACATTTGGATCCCTTCAGTCCCGTTTGTCTTCGCAGGCTGATGCCATTGTTCCTCGTCCTTTTGTCGTTGATGTGCTGTTGTTGCCCACTAATGAGCGACGTGTTCGAGGCTTAAAGGGAGCAGTGGGCGGAGGTGGGCAACGAGTCTACCTCGGGAGCAGACAAAAACTTTTGCTTCTTTCAATTCTTTGTCTACGGTTTTATTGTTGTTACGAACTCCATTATTGAAGTTGTTGTTATTGTTCTTGTTCTTGTTCTTGTTGTGGTTTCATCAACCACACGTCACCAGAGAACACATCACATGATAAGGAGGAGCCCGAGGATGGGCGACAAAACAACTGGGGCGCCGAAGAAAGGGGCGGGGCTGCTGCGCCATGGCTTCTTATGAATTGGGGACGAGGGGCGGCAGAGGAGGAGGAAAGAACAAAGAAATAAATAAAACGAGGATTAAGTGAATGGATAGGATTAAGAGTTGCGATCCAAATTGTTTGAGGTTGGGGATCCAATAAATTACACAAGAAAGTTTTCAACAAAAAGAATATTAATTTATTGATAAAATATTTGACGTGTGTTTCGTAGCACAGATGAGAATGAAGTGAAGATTTGTTTCATAGAGAAAAATGAATACACTATACAAAAACAACAGGTAAATAGATATTAAATGTGGACAGTGGAATGTTATAAGTAGTAAGTTGTGCATATTTGATATTCCAACACGACCTCCTCAAATTGTGCAATCTAACAGCATTCCATTCCTAATTCGTCGAGGCATCGATTATGTGCAGGTCCAGGTAGGGATTTTGTAAAAATATCTGCTGTCATCTCTCCTGTAGGTACATAAATCAAATTAATCTTTTTCTCTTTCAGTGTTAATCGTACAAAATGATATCTTGTGGCAATGTGTTTTGTACGAGAGTGGCAAACTGAATTTTCAGCAATACATTTTGCTCCACGATTATCAGTTCCAATTGAAATACATGCTAATTCATTAATTTTCATTTCTTTCATTAAATTATGTAAATAAACTGCTTCTCTTGACGCTTCCGACAAAGCCATATATTCTGCCTCTGTTGTTGATATTGCAACTGAACGTTGCTTTTGTGAACGCCAAGAAATTGCTGCTCCGCTTAACATGAAAACATAACCAGAATATGATATTCTATCCGCAACGTCATTTGCATGATCTGCATCTGAGAAACCTTTTATTCCATTTGAGTCCCGTCTATAAACTAAACTATAATTTTGGGTTCCTTGTAAATATCTTAGAACACGCTTTGCAGCTGACCAGTGTGCATCTTGATAGCTCTCATTGTATTGAGCTAAGCGATTTACTGTGAATGCTATATCAGGTCTAGTCGCTATAGCTAAGTACATAAGACATCCAACTAACTCACGATACGGTTTTTCCTTTAGATTATTCTTGTCTCGACGCATGCCCATTTGTAATTTTGATCTAGATTCACTTGGAGTGTTAACTGATTTTGATTCTTCCATTCCAAATCTGATAAGTAAATCTTTTACATATTTACGTTGACTTAGTTCAATTTTATAGTCCATTTGTCTAATCTCTATTCCCAAGCATGTTTTAGCTCGACCAAGATCTTTAATCTCAAACGATTTCGACAAACCTTCTTTAATGTGATCTAACCTTTCTTGATTGCTTGACATATACAGAATATCATCAACGTAAATCACCAGAACTGTAAACTCTGTTTCGTTATTAATATAATATAAGCATGAATCATTTGAAGCAGGAGTTAACCCAAGATCTTGAAGAACTTTATCAACCCTTTTGTTCCATTGACGTCCTGCTTGTTTCAGACCATATAAAGCTTTATTCAATTGACATACCTTATCTCCTTCATTTAATTCTCGAAGCATTTTGATCGCTTCCTTTCCCATTTGACTTTCATTACCATCTTCATCTATTATTAGCTTCAAGGTTTCTTGCATAAAATCAGGTACTTCCATGAAAATTTCTTCTTCGAGATCACCATTGAGAAACGCTGCTACTACATCTAATTGGTATACTTCAAGACCCTCTCGTGCCGCTAAAGCCATCAGGAGTCGTACAGAGTCAAGACGAGTAACTGGAGCGAATGTTTCGAAGAAATCTATTCCTTGGCGCTGCGAAAAACCTCTGGCAACTATTCGTGCTTTTCTACGCTCTAAGGTTCCATCAGAATTAATTTTATTTCGTAAAACAATTTTTGAAGTAATTACATTTCTGTTTACTGGGCGATTTACTAGTGTCCATGTTTTACTTTTAATCAAACCTCTTACCTCTGTAGCGAGTGCTTGAAACCATTTCAATGCATCCTTTCCAACTAAAGCTTCTTGGGTGCAAATGTTATTCATGTTTTCAATCATCATTGCAGCTACATCATCTGAAGCATCAAGAAAATCTTCATCATCGGAATTTTCACATTCTGAGTTTCTGTTCTGATTATTTAAATTTTGTGCTCTAGTTACAGATCTTGTTTGATAAATTTTTCTTCCTTCACAATTCGGCACATCCGCATTTAAATTTGTATTAACCATATTTAACATTTGTGAATCTTCATTAAGATCTTCAATTATTTCGGTAGTACTCATTGGTATTTCAACATCAGGTATTATTTCAGAATTAATTTTGATTGTTGTTTGATCAGATATGGTGTCTTCCAAGAAGTGTATATCTTTAGCTATAACTATCTTCTCCTCAGATTCAATCCAAATTCGATATCCTTTAGACTCTTCTGAATAACCAACCATTGTACCAACCTTTGATCGAGCAGCAAGTTTTCCTTTTCCTGGAGTTTTGTCCAAAACATACGATTTCGCACCAAAAACTTTTAAGTTGCTTACATCTGGCAAAGTTCCGTTCCAAGACTCGTAAGGTGTTCGTCCATCTAATATTGCTGTTGGGCAACGATTTCTTAGATAATTTGCAGTCGATAATGCCTCTGCCCAAAACTTGTTACTTAAACCAGATTGCAACAACAAACAACGTGTCATATCCACCAGAGTTCTATTTTTGCGCTCTGCAACACCATTTTGCTGTGGAGTATGAGGAATAGTCAAACGTCTCTTGATGCCATGTTTCTTTAAATACTCATCAAATTTAGTGTTACAATACTCACGGCCATTATCTGACATTAAACATTTAATTTTTATACCCGATTGAGTTTCCATACGTGCTTTAAATTCTTTAAACGCATCAAAAACCTCGTTTTTATTCTTCATAAAGAAAACCTCGCACCACCTGCTCTTGTCATCAATAAAAGTTACAAAGTATCTTGCATTTCGAAATGTACTTGTTCTTGATGGCCCCCAAACATCTGAGTGCACGATATCGAGTAGCTCTGATCGTCTATTCGACTTCTGGGGGAATGGTTTTGCAACCATCTTTCCACGCAAGCACACATCACATGATTTTAACATTTTATCTGCAATCTTGATGCCAACTGCAACCTTGTTCTTCACAATATTCAACATATCCTTTTCATTTAGATGTCCTAATCGTCGATGCCAAATCTCCATACTCGCAGTACTTTCACTTATTTCAGCTCTTTTCGCCTCTTCTAAGCCTTCACGTACAAAGTATAAATTTCCAATACGATTCGCAATTAACTTAACATTTCCCTCTGCATCGTGAACAATTGCTTCATTTTTCTTGAAGGTCACCGTATTGTTATGATCTGTTATCTTCGCAACCGACAATAAGTTTGTTCTCAAATTTTCTACTAACAAAGTATCATATAATTTTACCGATCTGTTGGTCCGGCCATCTGTAGTAGTAATTTTTGCAGTACCTTTAGCATTTACATCTGCACAGGCATTACTTGCCAAAAGTAATTTATTGTTTGATACATTTTCTGGAGGACTTATGAACAAATTTTTATCTTTGCACATGTGAGATGTACACCCACTGTCCAAACACCAACTTTCACCATCAAAATTTTTCGCAGGAAATGCTTCATTTACAACATTCACACAGAACGCATCTTCATTTTTCTTCACCTCAGCCCTTGATGACGACTCATGAAATTGCCCTTTTTTCGGACATTCAGAAGATTTGTGTCCTTGTTGATGACATCTGAAACATTTGTATTTGAAGGTTTTTTGCATATTATAATTGGAAAAACTATGCTGTTTTGAGCCTTGCTTATTTTCTCTCTTTTGATTAAATTTTGAATAATTTCGTACTTGACCAGAAACTCGACCAGCCCACATCGCTTCGGAATTATTGTCGCTCTGACGTTGACTACGTACATCAAATTCTTCGATTATTTTTTCTCTTAAAATTTCTGGCTTCGGGACAGTGTCTCTAGACTCAATAGCACATCGAAAAACTTCAAAACTTTCTGGTAGACCATTTAGCAACAGTATTGAAAGTAATTCTGGATGAATATCAATACTCATTGACGCAAGTTGAGCTACAGCATCAAAAAACTCCATCAAGTGCACCCTTAAATCGCCACTTTCGGACATTTTATATGTTGCAACACGTTTTAGTAAACTTGCCTTTTTTACTGGTCCTGTCGACGCAAATTCTGACTTCAACCGCTCCCAGACTTCTTTTGCAGTGGTCAAACCTTTAACTAAACGCAATAGACTTGGATCAATTGCTATGACCAGATCTGCCTTCGCCTTAGCTTCTTCATCTTGCCACTTCACAAGGGCTTCCGGTGCAGACGGCTTTATTTCGCTTATGTACTTCCAGGAGCCATTTTTAACCATAACAGCCTCTATTTGCATCACCCACGTATCGTAGTTGTCCTTCGTGAGTGCCTTAATCGTACTTGAGTGCGACGCCATTTTTCTTCCAAATTCAAACCTCAAAATTCAAAATTTTTCTTGAATAACTCTTCTTGATTAAATTTCAACTTATCCTGATCGGCCAATTATTCCTCTGGGCCCATAACCTGTTTGAGGTTGGGGATCCAATAAATTACACAAGAAAGTTTTCAACAAAAAGAATATTAATTTATTGATAAAATATTTGACGTGTGTTTCGTAGCACAGATGAGAATGAAGTGAAGATTTGTTTCATAGAGAAAAATGAATACACTATACAAAAACAACAGGTAAATAGATATTAAATGTGGACAGTGGAATGTTATAAGTAGTAAGTTGTGCATATTTGATATTCCAACACAAATAATGGAGGCTCTACCGGCAAATGCACTGAAGAAATGCTAAGAAATTCCAACATTCTCTCTGAAAAAGAAGGAAGAAAAATTTGTACTATCATTGAAAATTAAATTGAGTCAATTAGCTGGACTTTTTTTTGGGAAATCTCTTGAGTCGATGAAAGGAGAAGAGCTCGATGCTGATTATCCCGGGAGAGGAAATCTCAAGAGACTCCATTCAACTCGTCCTCGGGCTCATTTATTTGCTTCTTATTATTATTTTTATATTATTTTTTATTCAGTGTAGTCCAGCTCATCTACGATCTGCCGCCCTCTCTCACAACTCATAAGCACCGTCAATCTCCGCCGCATCCGCCCCTCTCTCGGCCGGGCCACGCAACCACACGAGATGATAAATGAAAGCATAAGGGAAATATTAAAAATTATGATTTTCGCTAAGCCTTCGAAACCCTCACGAGAGCCTCATCATTTAGCCTCGTTGCGAACTCATGTGTGGAAGGGAGAGTTCTTGTTGTTCTTGTTGTTGTTGCCAGCACTCTGCCAAACAAAATGGCGCTCGACAATGATGACGACTACGGCGACAGTGGGTAAGTGTGCGTGTGTGTATGTGTGCTTGATGTGGGAAGTTTTGTATTGTAAATTTCCCCAAAAGTATGTTTTAATACTCAAGCAATAAACATAAACAATAACAACAAGAACGGGAACAATACGAACGGCAAGCGTTAGAAGAAAGAGCGATCATATCAAAGAGGGAGCGAGACGGGGAGAGAGAGAGAGAGAGAGA